>APFE031401953.1:0-14811 GCA_000404065.3 Pinus taeda | reverse complement strand
ATATACTTTGTTTAGCATTCAAAAATACAATTTAAACAATGAAAAATAACACATAATATTTTACACTCTAATTAAGTTTGCACGTGAAGAAATTTAATCCCTTTCGGTTTATGTTAGATCCGTACTTAAAATGGATCTATATTGGTACATAATAAAATTCCTACATTTAAACAATTTATAACAATTATAAAAAATTAACAAGTGTAATAATGAAAGTCATTATAAAATTGCTAAATTTATGGTATATTCACTGTAATATTAATGAATATTTAAATAAAAAAGAAAAAAGAAATATTAATTTAAATAATAGTATAGATTTTTTTCGGTAGGGGAAATATTCACATAGATTTGAACCTTGAATCTCACTGTGTATTCACCATGAACACCTCAACACAAAATGTATTAAAAGATATCTACAAACTCTTATTTTCCAAGAAAGTATTATCCTTATGAAGTGTATTGTGCTATTTTCCAGCCAAGCTTCACATTACATACTAATATCTTCTCTATCATTTTGGAAATTGTGCTTAAAAAACTATAATAATCACTATAGTCCATCAAAAACGAAAATGACAAAGATCACACTGTTGAGAGCCAAGTAAGTGAACTGCATTAGACAAAGAACCATTGACAAAAGAAACAAATTGATCATTCCCCACTCCTCTCTTAAACAGAGCATCTACAACCCAATTTTGTTTCCTGTAGATGTGCGTGAAGGATATTTATTGAAAAGACTTCTTTAGAGTGCGAATGAACTGCATCCAATTAGAGAGCAATGGCAGAGGAAAATGTGAATTCTATATGACCCAATCAACAATACCGTTTTAATCTCCATGTACATGTAAAACATATATACCCAACCACTTAACACAGATAACAACACCCCACAATACAATGAATGTAATGTCCCTAGAAAAGTTGTAAATATTTTATCTACCACTGTAAGAAAACAAACTAGATAATATTGTTATTTTCTGTTTAGATTAATAATATTGTTAATTTCTAAATTTAGGAAATGATTGAGTAATATCAGATTTTGGAACTTCTCATTAAGAAGTTGGAAAGAGGCAGTTGTCGATAAAAAAAGAAAACCCTAACTGCCTCCCCTAACTGAAAACACCCCAAGGAAAAGGGGGTGAGGGCAGGAAAAACTATGCTAAAAGATCAAACGATAAGCAGTGGAAATTCTAAGTTTGGTGATGACCAGATGGCATGCGCACTGTGTGCGATAGACTTGTAGAAGACAGTGGTCTTGCAAGCAAGCTTGGGGGGAGATTGGGTCCTGAAGAATGAATCTCATGGTCGGGTGGATGAAAGCAACAGATAACGAAGGATAACTTTATCTTTGGAGCTTCTTTATCTTTCTTGGAAAAGTTCAGGTATGTGGAATCCTCCTGAAAACTAATTTGCTAGCCAAAATTTATTCATGTGTTTTTATTTGTTCATGGGAAGGGTGAATTAAAGCTCTTAACCTAATAAAGATATATGAAAATATTATAATGGACTACTGTATTCCTACTAGAGAAAACCATGAAACGTAGGGGTTTTATTGTACAAAACTGGTAGTGATATTTGTTATTTGAAACAAGATTATTGACTATTAAATAATAGTTAAATTATATCTGGAATTTATTTTCTTTTGATGTTATAACTGAGAGGTGTCAGAGAATATAGTATTAAAAAGAATAATTAAGAAGGGATTACTATCTGAGTAGACTAAGTAGCTTTAGAACTAGGAATCCAAAATAAACCAGAGAGGGCATACCAAGTTCTTAAAGGGAAATAGTTAAAAGAACCAAAGAGAAAGTAAAATACCATAGAATTCAAATATAGTACTAAGCAAATACATCGGTGTAACCCTGTAAGGCGAAATCTGGGCTAGTACATTAAAAAGAGTTATCTAGCAGACATGCCTCAAAACCCTGTAGGATTCCACCCGTGCTCTAAGCCGAGACGGAACCTCAGGGTGGTAAACCCTGACAAACATTTAATTACCGAAGTACCTACTTAAAGCAGTGCGCTATTAAGCAGAAACAAAAAAGAAAATTGGAAACTCTGACCATTAATAGTAAACCCCAACTTTATTTCTAACCTCAATTTGAGTAGCAGAAAAGCAAAAAAAGGTTCTAAACAGTAAACTCGAGATGGAAATCATAGAAATCTTAACTACGCATTGATGCACAAAATTTTCAGCCCGAAGGGTTCGATAGTTCTTCACACGGAGTTCAAAGACCAGTAACATTTTCTCAGAACTAAGAAAAAATTGTATTCATAAATCAAGTTAACGGAAAACGTAACCTTATGAATGACTCTGAGATGAACTGTAATGAACCATAGATGTTTACCAAGATAACAGGAACGATTCATAGGTAAACCCAAAGCTAAACAATAACATAACAACATATAGTACAATTTATATGACCTCGGCTCCCAAAATTAAGCCGAACAGAAACCAAGTTAGCATAATTTAGAAAGATTTTATGGGCCTTGCCCCCAAAATAAGTTTAATAGAAACAATACAGCGTAACCAGAAAATTTATATCACCACGGCCTCATATTAAGTTTAAATAGAAAAACATAGTAGCATAACCGGTAAGAATTATAAGGCCTCGGTCAGCTTTGATATCATTACAACATTAACATTTTACAGAGCTGAGAAGCTCTTGTAGAATCAAAAGATAAGAGGGACTATGTCAGCGCAACTTGAGATACAGGTCCGCAAGAAACCCTTGACTAGAGGGAGGAATAACAAGTAACAATGGGGGTGCTCCCCACTAGTACAAGCCTGAAAGAGTAATAAATCATAACAAGGCAAATAGCCTACATAACTTCAAACTGGAATAGATCATCAAGCAGACTTGATGAACCCAAAATCTTCCATGCACTCAAAACTAACACCTTGGACACCGAAAGCTTCCTCGGAAGCCTTTACGCAACGGTGGCTAATAGGAAGAACATGAGCACCTTCTGCAGATAGCCAGGAGTTCCCGGACCTGTATCCACCATCCCTGCAAATAGGGGGCAAGTTAACCATTTAGGATTAGAACCCCGTTGACGGAAAAATAGGCAAAAGTTCTAAGAAAATTAAACACAGGAAATACTTACAGGAGTGAATTCGGATAATTATCCATTCAAAGGAGGCAACCCAGTTTCTATTGTTGACCCTCTGAGACAGGGCTTCCACCTTGCACACTGAACCGACTGGTGAAAGCAGCAAAGGAATAGGAACAAGCGCCAAAGAGCAAAGGGGCCGAACGAACCACTTCTCCAGCAAACATGAATGAGTAATCCGCTGAAAAGATCCCAGCCTTCGGTTCAGAAGCCCGAGCTCTCCGCCTTCGATATGAGTGGAAACCCGAGGTGCCCAGTTGCAAATGGATGACCTACTCGTGCCACGTAGCCATGGCAGAGCTGGAGTAAATGATAAGCCCAAACGAATGATCCAGATGAAATATATAAATGGCAGAAATTCATGTTTACCATAAAATACTTGTCATCGTATTAAATGCAGTTGACAGTAGATAGGAAAAGTGGTACCCTAATGTACGGACTATAATGAGGCCCAAATACCAATAGTTAACATTTGATAAATTGAGACAAATTAAGTCGGTAGAGTTACCAAATTTTTATTATGTCTCCTTTCTTTTAATAATGTGAAAATTTAATGTGGTGGAAAACATAAATTACTATGTTAAGAATTTAATTTTTTTTTAATTTTTTTTTTAGACTTTAATGGGTTGTGTTTAGAGATATGACATGTCGTATCAAAGCCAAGGTTATAACACTGTGACCTTTGGCAAATGAACCGTAAATTAGTTATGTTTTCTTTTGGAATTCTAACTATTGTTGATTTATTATTTTCTAAGTTCAGAGGAACATGACAACAGGTCTATAAGAGGAATATACAGGGTGCCACATAGGAATATGGTTGGCCTAGGGCCTACAAAATTCCCAGAAAATAACCTTGAAATATGGGTACAGTTAGGAGAGGAAGCTCGCAATACAAATCTTGCAATACTAGAAACAATTCAGGAATTAAAGAGTGAGATGGCCCACCTACAGGAGGACAATGCGAGATTAACACTGGAACAGGAAAAAATTATGAAAAGCCTGTTTGATAAGCAGAATCATCGCCAGACCATTCCCAGTCCTGAACAGGAACGAACGTTTGAAGAACAAGATTATCATACAGAGCATGAAAGAATAGGGGGTGGGGATGAGAATCGAGAGGAGAAGTCAGATAATGCCTCTGGGAACCCAACATCAAAAAGACAGTGGATAGAATTGCAAGGGGAGTTTCGGATGATAAAACCACCACATTTTGATGGAGAGTTGGAAGAAGTAGCAGAAGCCTGGCTTATTAACATGAACAAATACTTCCAATTGTATGAGTACGATCATAATATAAAAGCCCGGTTGACTATCTTCCAACTGCAAGAGAAGGACACTTTGTGGTGGGAGGAGGTCAAGATTGTATGAGGGGTGAGCAAGCAAAGTATAACTTGGGAGAAGTTCTAGAAATACTTCAAAGAGAGATATCTGACGGAACAATTTTACGATAAGAAAGCAAAGGAATTTCATGACCTGTGGCTTGGACATCAAACTATGGATGAGTTTATCACCTGGTTTACCTCCTTGTTACGATATGTACCCTACATACACGAGGAAAAGGCTAAGGTACAATGGTTCATCAATAGTTTACTCATGGTTATGAGGGAGAGAATTGAGTTCGATAACCCAAAAACAATGGATGAGGTTATATGAAAGGTCAGGACATGCTACGAGCAAAACAAGCAGAAGGGTGAAATTTTGGGCAGGAAGTGGGCAGATAAGAAAGGTAGTAAGATTGCACTAGGAAATAAGGGAAATCAGGGCAGTGCTAGCAAAGGGTTTCCCAAGGGGAAAAACAATAGAAATCTGCCCAAAAACCAGTTCAAAATTAAGCCACCATCTGAATCGAGAATCAGTGAGAAAACTGGAAGACTCGATAATGAGGGATCAACAAGGCCCCCAGTACAATGTTGGGGGTGTGGGGGACCCCATTTCATCAAAAACTGTCCTCATCAAAAATGAATTGATCAGGTGTCACAAATTCACGAAGCATCAACTGTAGCCGATGTAGCTCGGAGCATTCCGAAAATTAATGTTGCTCTTGAAGACCATAAGCCAGATTACCAACCGACTATGGTGGAATTTGAAGGTAATATTTTTAATCATACCATGTATGTTTTAATTGATCCTAGAGATACATTAAGTTATGTTAGTCCTAAGGTTGTGGAACAATGTAAATTATAGTCTGTCAAGTTTAAAACCCCCTGGCTAGTATAGCTGGCAACAGGGGCAAAGAGACGAGTGTTGGCCAAGGTTGATAACTGCCCTTTGGAAATAGCAAGTCAGCCTTTAATGGAAAATCTAAAGATACTTCCCCTTGGATCATATGATGTGTTGATAGGCATGGATTCGCTGGAAAAACGATGGTCTATTATAAACTATAAAACAAAAAATATCTACTACAAGAATGCGCTAGGAGAAGGGTGGGAGATGCAAGGCATCCCGAGGTCCATACAGATTCGACTGATAACTGCCTCTCAACTGGAAAAGTGTATCAGGAAAGGTTGTCAGATTTATGCTATTCAGTTTGATTATGCCAACGCAAAAGAAAAGACAGCCACCTTTGAGAATATTCCAGTTGTGCAAGAATTTGTAGATGTATTCCCGGAGGAGATACCCAGACTGCCACCCAAAAGGGACATAGATTTTACTATTGAATTGATACCAAGGGCAGCTCTGGTGTCCCGAGCCCCTTATCGGATGAGCACACCAGAACTCACAAAACTATAAATGTAATTGCAGGAATTGTTGGAAAAAAAATACATCCGCCCCAGTTTGTCGCCTTGGGGAGCCCCCGTGTTGTTCATCAAAAAGAAGGATGGAACCCTTCGAATGTGCATGGACTACTGACAATTGAATAAGTTAACAGTTAAGAACAAGTACCCATTGCTTTGGATTCACGAACTATTTGACCAAGTAAAAGGGGCAACCGTGTTTTCAAAAATTGACTTACGATCTGGATATCATCAGATCAGGCTTTTAGGACCCACTACGGACACTATGTGTATGTAAGAACTTGAGCGAAAAGGAGTACGTCACAGTGGAGTGGGTGCACCAAGTTGGCACCTCGGTTTTGTGGACTATTTCAGGTCTTAGAAAAAGTTGGGTCAGTGGCATACCAGCTCGCCCTACCAAGCCATATCTGGGTCCACAATGTCTTTTATGTGTTAGTATTAAAAAAATATGTTTATGATCCCAAGCACATAGTCATTTGGCGGGATATAAAGGTAAAGAAGAATTTTAAGTAGGCTAGTTAATTGAGATGTTAAAGGAAAAATTGACTTTAACTCTGTTGTTTTAGGTCGAACCGGAAGGCGAATTCATGGTCGAGTTGCTGAGTATACTCGAGCGAAGAGAAGTAATGCTGCGGAAACGAGCCATCACCCAGGTTAAAGTGCAATGGCAGCACTTTGGGCCAGATGAGGCCACCTCGGAGGATGAACAACTCATGAATGAATCTTATCCAAAGCTGTTTGAGGTTGTGAAACATCGGGATGATGTTTGATTTCAGGGGGGGAAGATGTAATGTCCCTGGAAAAACTGTAAATATTTTTATTTACCACTGTAAGAGAACAAATTGGATAATATTGTTATTTTCTGTTTAGATTAATAATACTGTTAATTTCTGAATTTAGGAAATGATTGAGTAATATCAGATTTTGTAACTTCTCATTAAGAAGTTGGAAAGATGCAGTTGTCAATAAAAAAAGAAAACCCTAACTGCCTCCCCTAACTGAAAACACCACAAGGAAAAGGGGGTGAGGGGAGGAAAAACCATATTGAAAGGTCAGACGGTAAGAGGGGGAAATGCTAAGTTTGGTGATGACCAGATAGCATGTGCACTGTGTGTGATAGACTTGCAGAAGACAGTGGTCTTGATAGCAAGCTTGGGGGGAGATTAGGTCTTGAAGGATGAATCTCATGGTCGGGTGGTTGAAAGCAGCAGATAACGAAGGTGAACTTTATCTTTGGAGCTTCTTTATCTTTCTTGGAAAAGTTTAGGTATGTGGAATCCTCCTGAAAATCAATCTTCTAGCCAAAATTTATTCATGTGTTTATATTTATTCATGGGAAGGCTGAATTAAAGCTCTTAACCTGATAAAGTTATCTGAAAATGTTATAATAGGACTAGTGTATTCCTACTAGAGCAAACCATAAAATGTAGGGGTTTTACTGTACAAAACTGGCAGTGATATATGTTATTTGAAACAAGATTATTGACTATTCAATAATAGTTAAATTATATCTAGAATTTATTTGTTGTTGATGTAATAACTGAGAGGTGTCAGAGAATATAGTATTAAAAAGAATAATTAAGATGGGATTACTATCTGAGTAGACTAAGTAGCTTTAAAGATGGGAATCCAAAATAAACCAGAGAGGGCATACCAAGTTCTTAAAGGGAAATAGTTAAAAGAACCAGAGAGAAAGTAAAATACCATAGAATTCAAATATAGTACTAAGCCGATACACCAGTGTAACCCTGAAATGGAATAATCTCAAATATTCATGTAAGATAAAATCTGGGCTAGTACATTAAAAAAATATATCTAGTAGACATGCCTCAAAACCATGTAGGATTTCACCCAGGCCCTTAGCTAAGACCGATCCTCAGGGTGGAAACCCTGATAAAGATTTAATTACCGAAGTAGTTGCTTAAAGCAGCGCGCTATTAAGCATAAACAAAAAAGAAACTTGGAAACCCTGACCATTAACAGTAAACCCCAACTTTATTTCTAACCCAAATTCGAGTAGCAGAAAAGCAAAAAACATGTTCTAAAAAGTAAACTCGAGTTGGAAATCATAGCAATCTTAACTATGCATTGATGCACAAAATTTTCAGCCCGAAGGGTTTCGATAGTTCTTCACACAGAGTTCAAAGAGAAGTAACATTTTCTCAAAACCAAGAAAAAATTGTATTCGTAAATCGATTTAACATAAAAAGTAACCTTATGCATGACTCCGAGATGAACTGTAATGAACCATAGATGTAATGAACCATAGATGTTTACCAAGATAACAAGAACGATTCATAAGCAAACCCAAAGCTAAACAACAACATAATAGCATATAGTACAATTTATATGACCTTGGCTCCCAAAATTAAACTTAACATAAAGCAAGTTAGCGTAATTCAGACATATTTTATGGGCCTTGGCCCCAAAATAAGTTTAATAGAAACCATACAGCGCAACCAAAAAATTTATATGGCCGCGGCCTCATATTAAGTTTAAATAGAAAAACATAGTAGCATAACCGGTAAGAATTATAAGGCCTCGGCCAGCTTTGATATCATCACAACATTAACATTTCAGAGAGCCGAGAAGCTCTTGTAGAATCAAAAGATAAGAGGGACTATGTCGGTGCAACCTGAGATACAGGTCTGCAAGAAACCCTCGACTAGAGGGAGGAATAACGAGTAACAATGGGGGTGCCCCCCACTAGTGCAAGCCTGAAAGAGTAATAAATCATAATCAGGCAAATAGCCTACATAACTTCAAACTAGAACAGAGCATCAAGTGGACTCGATGAACCCAAATTCTTCCATGCACTCAAAACTAACACCTTGGAGACCGAAAGCTTACCCAGAAGGCTTTACACAACTATGACTAATAGGAAGAACATGAGCACTTCTGCTGATAGCCAAGAGCTCCTAGACCCATATCCGCCAGCAGTAGTCTATAACGCTACTTTTTGAAAGTTTTTCCAGCAGATTTTTCCGGTGAAAATCCGGCAGCAATTTATTGGAATCCCAAGTTTGATAGCTAGTTTCTGCACAATCAATGGCTCCCAAGGGTTTTTCAGGGCGTTGAATCCAAATATGCAGTTAAAAAACCATTTTAACTGCTAAAAATCAAGATTTAACCTCATTTCTTCCGCCGGATTCCGTCACCGGAATCTCCAAAAAGTCGCATTATAGACAACTCCTATCCGCCATCGATATGAGTTGAAACTCGAGGTGCCCAGCTGTAGATGGACGACCTGCTCGTGCCACGAAGCCATGACAGAGCTTGAGTAAATGATAAGCCCAAACGAACGTTCCAGATGTAATATATATAATTCGGTAGAGTTACCAAAGTTTTATTATGACTCCTGTCTTTTAATAATGTGAAATTTTATTGTGGTAGAAAACATAAATTACTATGTTTAAAAATTATTTTTTATTTTTTTATATAGACTTTAATTTGTGTGTGTTTAGAGATATGACAATTAACCCCACAATATAATGATTTCGGCACAATTGTTGGTACCTATTCTACCCTCCCACCAGAAATGGTAGAACCTGCCAGGCTCTATAACAATGTAGGTGTCATATCTACACTTCCTTTATGAACAATGTAATTCCTCCATATTTCCCTAAACTGTATCAGTCTCTTGTTCTACCTCTTCTTTCTAAATCCAATCTTAGAATAATATGCATTGATTTTTAACAGTGTGCTCCTAATATCTACTTCTTTTTGTTCACAATTGATATAAAGGGCATTGCACTATGTTCCTTGTGTGAATCCTACCGGTGGGAAAGACTTCTCAATTTGAGCTCTGCATCCAATTCATATCCATGTTTGATAATAGTAAAACCTCGACCCATATCGCAGATGCGAAAGGACAAGAGGGACATCCTCCACATCCTTTATGCACATAATGCAAATGCTCAGGCTAATGAATCCCTTGTGTAAAAAGGTTTAGCCATGTGAAAAATTATGTTGTGCAAGGTTAGCCAACAAAACTGTTTTGATTTTTAAGGGATCTCCCAATACCACGATTTCTAAAAACTACGCTGTTTTCTGGAAATTCCAAGGCCAAAGATAGCTTTGGGTATATCTCACTTACCATTGTCGATCCCTTCGTAATCTTACTAACCCACCAGCCCATGTCAGCTTATTTTTCTGATTAGAAAGTGAAACACCCACAAAACATAACTGAAGAATATAGTTTTCTCATTCAACTACTAATATACTAGTTAAGCCGATCACATCCACTCTCAATGGACAGTGCTTCAGAGTGAAAAATAGTAAAGAAAATAGGAATAGAAGAAAATATTTATATCTTAAGAAATTTATTTTTTTTAATATTAATAACTTTTAAATTAAGCAAAATTTATATTAGTTATATATAAAAATTTAGATTCTCAAATATAGAAATCTTTTTATTTTTTAAATTATTAAATTATTGTCATTGAGCCGAGATGCTTATTTTACAACCCAACCCAATATGAGGGAGATGTAAGTTTTTCCATGGGTGCGTCCCCTTTAAAATAAATTTAAAAATTATGTTCTAAATAGAAAAATAACACTGGCTATAATTAAAAAGAATGAATAGAAGTAAAAAAAATTATGAATAAGATGTTCAAATCTTATATTTTTCAAAAATATTTCAAAAGAGATTTAAATAAATTATTTGAAGATCTATGTTAACTAATTTATATTGATATCAACTTCATATATATCTATATATAGAAAAAAATTTGTTAAAATAAAACATTCTAATGTTGTATATAAAAGAATATTCAAGGTAGTTTATTAATCAATAAAATATTTTAATAAAAAATTAATATTGACATATACTTAAAATATATATTAATAATAATAAATAATTTTAATTTGCCTGATAAAATGTTTAGATGTACATGTGATGTAAAATATTTTAATGTAAATTACACATATATTATATATTATTTAAAAAATATCATGAAAAAATTAAGTTTTTATGCTTAAAACGCTTATTTGGTCCTATATATACTCTATTTAGCCTTCAAAAATACAATTTAAACAATGAAAAATAAGGCATTGTATTTTGCACTCTAAAAAAGTTTGCAAGTGAAGAAGTTTGATCCCTCTTGGCTCATGTTAGATCTGTACTTAAAATGGATCTATGCTTAGTATATATAAATGACATTTTTACAGTATGTATATATAAGTTTATTAGGTTATGTCCAGTGGTTGGGTTGAATGACTATTATCAATTCATTAGATTATCTTGAGTGATTGGGTTGAATGACTAGTATCTTCTCCATTCAAGTTCAAATCCCCTACTAACATAACTAGCTATAATTCCAGCCTTATAAAAATAACTTATAAATTAAATTTTATATCAATAAAGCCTTATAAAAATAACTTATAAATTAAATTTTATATCAATAAATTAAATTTTACCAAGTCTCAATATTTGAAAAATATTAAATATTAATTTTCATAGTTGGGTGATTTTTTTTTTAATTTCTCATTGCATACTCGTAAATAAATTATTAGTCTTACTTTATTATGAGTGGTTTAAAACTTTGAAGCTAGTATTTTAATGATTTAACTTTGGCTAAATAAATGACGTCTTACTAGTCCCCCATCTAGATCACATTGATGTGTTTGACATTAGTTAGTATTTATTTTTGGGAAGGTTTTTTTCTCATATTTGATTATTTTGAGATTAATCTTTTTCTCATTCAATTTCAACGTCTTATTTTGCCTCTTCCCAAGGCGAAAGAGGCTGGACTATATATTATTTTATATTTAGTCACTTCATTTTTAGAAATATTTTGGAATCCCAACTAATGTTAGAAATAGTTTGATGTTATTAAATGCTATGCATTGTTGAGGTGCCAAGCATTGTTGAGGTGCCAAAATAAAGTTTTTCCTATGGTTGCAGGTTGTTGTTGTAGTGGAACCACAGCTGCATTACAGGTGGTGGATGCATGTACGATGTTGCTACAGTGGCGTAAGATCTTCTATTTCTCTAGTATTATCTTCGCACATTTTCATTTGCACACCTTATTGCGCTTACTTACTGCCCTGGAATGAAGCTCAGGCTGTCTAATTAACATCAAAGAGGAGACCAAGCTACTAAGTAAACCCTTGTTGATGCAACCAGGAGAGCAGAAGATAGCTTGGGGTACACCCTTACTATCACCCAAAGTGTACATTACAATGCTTGCATGTATTGGTCGCTTGATCTGGTACTAATAACCAAGAATGCTTTGATGTGCCTTTGCTTCCTCGCCTAGGAGAACCTTACCAGAACAGAGTTCATAAGAGGGTGCATCAGCTGATGGCATCCTTAGCTATGTTACTTAATTGGTGGAGTAGCTTTAACAAAGAGAAAGAGCATGTTGAGACCACAAGTATATTATATGCCCAAATACACACATAGAATCCTTTGAAGAAATGGAAATCAGTGTTTGAGTGATTGATACATGGGTGCAGTTAGTTGTTCGAGTGCATAGTGGAGCAGTCTCTATTTGCATCGGTTGACTTAGCGGGTTTAAGCCTACGCCACATAATAGGGAAGATGGACTAATCCACTGTTTCCTTCACGCATTCAAATTGCAATTTTGGGTTGTTCGGTTTGAATGCTCCATACCAAAAGAAAGGCAGGAAAATATCTGCTAAGAAGGATTTGGTTTGTGGTCTCGATATCGTTGAAAGAAATTAGGCCATCTCATTTCTGCACCCATAGGCTTAGGCATCAGTTGGTTCGGTCTTGGAAATATCTGGTCTTCAACCCACCCACCTACTCAAATCCCGCTTAAATGGTCTCGGCCATTTTTTTCAATGTGTTATTGCTTAGAGCGATTTGAGAATGGCTTCTTCCTGGTTGGGCATGGTTGGCTGAAGGTTGGAGGTTCCTGGTTGGGCTTGGCTGGCTGAAGGTTGGAGGTTGAAAGCTAAAGGTGACCAGTTACAGGATTCTGGCTAAGGCATATACAAGAAAAAAAGCTTTGGGTAAGAAAGATTCTGAAAGGTTGGAGGTTGAAGGCTGAAGGTGATGGGTTATAGGCTTTTGGCTAAGGCATATACCAGCGAGTAACTTATCATCAGAACTAGTTTCAGTGGGGTAATATGATAGGCTTTTGGCTAAGGCATATACCAACTGACGACTTATCATAAGAACTAGTTTCAGTGAGGTAATATGGAATTTGTTTCGAAACCTATGAAATCTATGACATCTTTTCTACTAAATGGAAATAGATAAAGGCCAGAATGGGGTGCATATGAATAGATGCGACATTGGTTAAGCTGATTTGACAAAGGTAAATGCAAATCATATCATTTATACCTGCTGCTTGCTAATAATATTATTGTGAACACATTTCATTCTGTCCAGCATAGTGCATGCACAGTCGTGATACATGTAAGTTATTGTTGTTATATAATATAGTTGTCGTCAATGAAGTTCTGTCGTCTGCGCTCTCTTCTCAGGTGAATGAAGTTATTTGTTGTGTTTGAGAATTGTGTCAATTGCTAAAATCAATTATGACATGAGCCCTTCTGATTTTGCTTCGTCCCAACACATTAATCGACTGATCATTTGATTCGAGCCAAAAAGGAATTCAAGCGAAAAAGGAAAACAATAATTGTATACTTAAGGATGGTGAGAAAAGTCTTATTTGTCACTTCAGCTTGACCATTTTCTTTATAGTGGTATGGAATTTAGAAATTTTTAGTAATCTTGTTGTGTTGTATGCATGATTACGTACATTGTTATTTATTTTTTGATATTCTTTTCAATGTATAATTATGGATACATTAGGGTTACTTGCTAGATACGATACAGTTACATAGATTTTGTTCTTTATTGTTTCTCTAGTTTCAACCATGAAAGGCACACTTCCATGCGCACTCTGGTTTTTACAATTCACTAGATATAATTTTTCTTTTCTTGACATAGTTTCATCAAATCAAAAAGGACAAGGGGGAATGCAGTTTTCTTTCATGATGCCTATAGCATTTGAAGATGAGTCACGCCCTTTCAGAGTGTTGTGATACCACGTAGAAGAGGAATAATGAGTATGTAGGTTGCGAGGAGGCATATTAGTTTCTAGTGGTGTGTGAGAAATGGTCACAGTAGCATTTGCAAGGAGGTAGTGGGTGGTGATAGAATTTCATTTAAAAGAGGATTTCAATGCCGAGAGCTTTAGAACTCAATTTGTTGGAGTGTTTTCACGAATATAGAGTATTGGATCTAGTAAAGAGCATGGACCACCAGATGCATATCACTAATTATAATCAGTTTAGATCTATTTTAGCTCCTGATTTACTAGGTGATGAGAGGGATCAAATATATTTTCACTCTAAAAGAGGTTTGGATATGAAAAGATTTGATCCTTCTTGGACCTTGCCAAAATCCGGAGCTTAGATGGATCTACATTGGTTTAATTTCCCTCTTTAAATACGTTATATTCCACGTGAATATCATGGGTCAATACCATGACCATTTTTATTTTTATTGTTATTTTATTTTTATTCGGCTATTTTTATTTTGTACTTTTATATTTTAATTTGACCTAGTTAAAATGTTTATATTACATTACATTAATTTTTTTATTTTTATATGATTTGATTTAGTCAAAATGTTAAACATTACATTAGAACATCTTTATCATACATAAGAACATCTTTGTCAACAAGGCTTTGAGGCATCCAAAAGAAATCTTGCATCCACTTGTTGAAACTTCAGGAGCACTCAACACCATAGACTGATATCATGTACTAAACTGATGAATTCAACTTTATATTTCATGGATTCCGGTGTTAATCAAGAAATATTTCATGTTGAGTTGATTTCCACTCATGCTAGACTTCCAACGGGAGGAAATGTTATTGTGATCCGGATTTAAACAGGAACGCAATAGATTACAGAGATAACCATAAATACAGAGATGCGATAACCATAAATAAAGAGATGCAGCGGAAATAACACTTCATTTTA
>APFE031401951.1:42255-72784 GCA_000404065.3 Pinus taeda | reverse complement strand
CTTCTTGTGTCTTGGGACACTGTTCAGCAGATAACCTCACACCTACAGGAATAGGAAGCTTCACCGGTTTACTATCCTGCATATTAAACCTCTGTAGTATTGTCTCGACATACTTCCTCTAGTTTAACCAGAGTTTCCTCTTTACTCGATCTCTTTTAATTTCCATGCCCAAAATATAGTTTGCAGCATCGAGATCTTTCATGTCGAATTTGGAGGACAATTGGGTCTTCAAATCCTGGATAATTTCTTTGTCATTTCCAACCAACAACATATCATCAACATACAAGACCAGATAATAACACGGTCACCAATTAATTTAAAATACACACAATGATCTGCTTTGCTTCTGGTGAAGCCAAGTCCCCGTATAAATGTATCAAATTTCTGATACCACATCCTTGGTGACTATTTTAACCCATACAGAGACTTCTTTAACTTGCATACTAGTTCTTTCTTACCCTTAACCGCAAAGCCTTCAGGTTGCTTCATGTAGATTTCCTCTTCCAAATCCCCATGAAGAAATGATGTCTTCACATCCACCTGTTCTATCATAAAATCGAAAGCAACAACAACAGATAAAAGTAATCTAATAGAAGTTACCTTGGCAACAGGAGAAAAAATATCACCAAAATCAATTCCCGACACCTGGGAATAACCTTTTGCTACCAACCGAGCTTTGTATTTCTCCACCTTACCTTCTGCATTTGTCTTCTTCTTGAACACCCATTTTCTGCCAATGGGTTTCCTTCCAGCTGGCAACTCCACTAGATCCCAACCTTCATTTTTGTGCAAAGATGCCATTTCATCAACCATAGCCTCTTTCCATAGTTTTCCATCATCTGAATCCACTGCTTCCTTCACAGTTCTGGGATCATCATCAGTAAAAGACAAAGCAAAATTTGAACAGAAAGCAGATGGACTATACCTTTCTGGCTGCCTTCTTTCTCGAACTGATCTTCTAACAGTCGGAGTTTGTGGCTCTTCATCTTCTAATTCCTCCTCTGCTACAGAGTTTGATTCTTCCTCCGTTAGTTCAAACTCTATCTTCATAGGTTCCTTTGGTTGGACTTCATGTTTGAAAACATCTTTCACCTCTCTGAACACCACATCTCGACTGTACACAACCTTCCGTGTGACTGGGTTCCAAAGCTTATAACCCTTTAAACCATCCTTATACCCAATAAATATGCACTTTTCAGATTTACTATCCAACTGGGTTCGTTTCTCCTTTGGAACATGTACATATGCATCACATCCAAATACCCTTACATGTGAAAGAGAGGGTTTCTTACCGGTCCACGCTTCTTGTGGAGTCTTATCCTCCAATTCTGATGAAGGTGACCTGTTGACTAGGTAACATGCAGTATCCACCGCCTCTGCCCATAATTCCTGTCCTAACCCGGCACACTGAGCATGCTTCTTGCCCTTTCCATCAACGTTTTGTTCATTCTTTCTGCGACTCCATTTTCCTGAGGTGTATATGGACTAGTCTTCTACCGTGCTATACCACACTTCTTACAGAATTATTCAAATTCCTTGCTGCAAAATTCTCCACCATTATCTGTCCTCAGCACCTTTATCTTCTTCTCTGTCTGAATTTCCACCAGACCCTTAAATTCTTTAAACTTATCAAAGACTTCAGATTTCTTCTTAAGGAAATATATCCATGTATTCCTTGAGAAGTCATCTATAAATGATACATAGTACACAGACTTACCCAGTGATGGAACTTTCACAGGTCCAAAAACATCACTATGCACAAGCTCTAATATTTGTTTCGTCCTCTTACCACCAGAGGGGAAACTCACCCGATTTTGCTTCCCATATACACAATTTTCACAGAAATCAAAATTCAGAGAGCTATTACTCATACCTTCTACCATACCTTTACCATGAAGTATTCGAAGGCCCTTCTCTCCAATATGTCCAAGCCTTTGATCCCACAACATGGTCTTCTCTCCAGAGACCACTAGATTTTCTGCACCATTTTCAGGAACCATAGAACTATTGCACCCATCAACAACAATGTTACCTTACAGCTTGTACAGAGTTCCAATCCGAACTCCCCGCATCAATACCAGTGCTCCTCGAACCATCTCGTAAGTATCCTTCTCGAACACTGTCTTTACACCTCCATCATCCAACTTTCTTACAGAAATCAGATTTCTGGCCAATGCAGGAATATGCAGAACACCCGGAATGGTTCTAACCCTTCCACCTTGCAACTTCAACTTTACTTTTCCGTGACCAATGATTCTAGCCTTCCTATCATCTCCTAAGAAGACATCACCACCATCGTATTTCTCATACTCACAGAGCCACTCTCTATGGGGAGTGAAGTGAAAGGATGCACCTGAGCAATCAACCATGCCTCATGATCTACATGTGTACTTGAAGAAGCCAAGTACACATCCCCACCTTCATATGAGGTGGTTTTCGCCTCTGTAGAAGAAGCATCATCAAATCCCTTTCATTTGTCAGGAGCTTTAGATTTACAATCCTTTTTGTAGTGCCCTTCCTTTTTGCATTTCAAGCACATCACCATTACAGGTTTTCTTGGAGATTTAGATCTCCCACTTGATGACTTATTTTTGTTTCTGTTCTGGGACCGTTCTCGTATAGATAAGGCATCACCATTCTGGCTTTCCATATTTTTCCGTCTCATCTCCTTTGTTAGCAAGGATGAGACTATTTCATCAAACTGCAAGGCAGTTGCATTGCTACCTATTGCAATAACCAGACTATCCCACGAATTTGGTAGACAACACAACAAATTGATGCACTTATCTTCATCTGAAATTTTAATATCAACAGATAATAACTGACTTACCATTGTATTAAATGTGTTTAGATGCTCTGTCACTGAGTCTCCATCTTTCATCCTTAGGTTATACAAATTTTTTCGTAGGAACAATTTATTCACCAAAGTTAGATTGGTACAAAGTCCCTAACTTGTCCCACAAATCCTTTGCCGTAGCTTCCCCTGATACATTCAGCAACACTGAATTTGAGACACACAATCGTATTGTGATCTTAGCCTTCTGATCCAACTTCTTCCATTCTTCATCGGACACTCTAGTTGGTTTAGTACCTGGATCTACCGCGATCCACTGATCTTTATCCACCAACAAATCCTCCATCTTGAGTTTCCACAACTCAAAACTCTGACCATTAAATTTCTTGATCTCTATCTTTCCACTGCTCGCCATCTTCTTTCACCACTAGAATCGATCTCGCAGATCTCCCACTGAACAGGGTCTACCACAGGCTCAAGCAAAACCCCTCAGCAACAAAGGCGTCCCCTTGAAGCCAAAACAATTCTGATACAAAATGTAGGTTTTAACCCCATACAAAAATTACCTGCATACGAATTCTAAAACACAGAAAATGAACAATGCGAGAGCATAACACATATACACAGAGATTTTCCCCTGGATACCAAAATCGGGAGTACCAGCTTGATTTTTCATTATATTCCTTTCAATGTTACAATACATATTTATACATGCCGAAGCATCCAATACAATGGACCGAAAACCATAGCGTCCAAAACCATGGACCGAACACCATAGGTATGTCTACCCAACCTAATATAGGGTCTAGATTTTTATTTATTTTTTTATTTTTTTCCGAGGCACTTCCTCGGACCACGTAGAGGGGGGCTACCCACCCACCTCAACCCCCCTGGACAAGGGGGGCTACCACCCTCCTGTGACCCCCCCGCTGCGCAATCAGTGCAACAAAGAGGGGTATTCGCCCCCCCTCTAACCCCCCGGTTCACTACGTAGGTTATTCGTGGAAAGAATATAATACAACCCAACAATTCTTATACCTCAAAGGGTGAGTGTAGATATGAATATGTGACTTGAATGAATCTATTATGACATAACCATGGTATGCGTTGGTTGGGATCAATAAGGAATTATATATCTCGAGGCATGCTAGAGAAGATAGTAATTTGAATGTCACCCATGATATCCATGAGAAGTAGAGATATATGCATAAATATTGTGTTAAATTGCATAGTTATCTCGTGTTGTGTTGTGTGTGTTCTTCAATTATGACTTTGAAATTCATATGGAAGGAATAATTTATGCATGTAAATGGCTATGACATGCATGTTTACCTTGATGATTATTATAGAAATTTGCTAAAAAAATAAGGCCTTGGAAGCATATTAAGGCTACGGAACAAATTGTGGAACACTATAGTCCAAATATAACCATCAAAGGAAACTATAATGAAGAGGATATTATTACAAATTCCACTGAAGAATAAAAACATGGAAACATTGTCTTATTGCTGGAAGGAAAAAGAGCACTAGGGATGGTGTTATGCCAATGGATAGGGGAATGCAATATCCTAGTTTGTTACCATTAAAGAATAGTATGTAATAATAATATATTATTATAGATATGGTATATGAATAGAATTCCATGGCAGGTTAAGACATAATGATCCTGTTATATTACAATGCATTATAAATATCCAAATTAATTTATATAATTATATATAATATATATATATATATATATAATATATATATATATAATATATATATATAATATATATATCATAATTGCGTATATACATAGCCTGGAGTATGTCCTAAGTTTGTTTTTGTTTGGCTAAAAGCTCATATTTCTCTGACCTAAGGAAGTAGGTTAATGGCCTAAAACCTAGAGGCATTTTGTAAGAGTGAAAGTCTACCACTTATGGACCACCGCCAATGGGTTAAATCTAGGTGGCATGGTTTTCTTTTGAATAACAATGATGAGTTAGTCTGCATTTGAGAATAACAGCTAGTGATCATTGTCCCCATTGTTGGTTTCACAATTGACCCCAGTTATGATAAGTTTTATGTGTGATATATATATATATATAATATATATATATATATATATATATATGGTTGTGTGTGTGTGTAAAGTAAAAGAAAAGGGACAATAACATACTCATCTTTAGTGCATATTCCGTAGACAAACTCTCCTAATTATTTCATATTCCAGGTCCTAGATATCCTGCTTAAATTCTATATTTTGTTGAGATTTACTAAAGCTACGTATTTAAGTTTCAGCTTAAATATGATGTCAACACAACTCACTTGTCCATGTTGGTATGTACCATGGCCAACAGTCAATTCCTCTTATAATTTTTATCTGTTGTTGCTACCTAATAAAAAATTAATTTCAAGACCGAAATAATACCAATCTTGAATCATTGAAACCTGATTAGATAGTGTCTTCCAAGCCTCTAAAGGCATCTTTGAATGTATGGTTCTTTTGGAACTTGGGACAAAAGATAGGAGGGCACCCTGATCAGGTAACGTCTTCAAAGCCTCTAGTGGCATAATTGACTGTATGGTTCTTTTGGAACTTGGGACAGAAGATTGGAGGGCGAGGTGTAGGGCTTTGTTGAATGATAATCCAACGATCAGGTAATAGGTAGGTCCATGCCTCAGAGAAATATCTGAAGCTCTCAGAAAGTAGTGGATGGGCATCTTTTTCAACTCCTATAATTGAGATGTGATTGCTATTCTTTCCTATCTGTAGTGATTTTTTCCATTGGAATACAATCCCTTCATAAAGCCTTATCATTTTCCATCCCAATTTGCACGTCCAATCAATCAAAGAAAAGGAGAGAAAAGGTTGTTCAATAGACACAATATTGTCTGTTGGGCATGAGACTCTACCATTCTAATCGTTTTCTTTGCATTCAAAGTTTGAGAACAAAGCAAACCCTAAAATTTGAAGGGTTGGTTTTAATTTCAATTAGAAGGGCATATATTCATATAGCCCTTCCATAACTAAAAGCTTTAAGAAAAATACATTTCAATTGACAATATATTATCTGCGCATTTCATTTTCAACCAAATTTATTTCTATTAAATAAATTAAATTTATAAAGCTAGATGGCAGGTAGAAAATACCACATTATGACAACAAATAGATAATAGTCAAATTTTAAAATGCACATTCACGTAACAACAAACTTTTTAAATTGTATTAATTATTTTCAAAATGAAATAGCACATTCTGTCCCCAAACCAAAGGTGTACTTGAGTGTTTTTTCCTATCATGTTCCATTATCTCAAATTATACATATTTAATAACTCAAATTATGCAAGTATAAAATCTCAAACTATATACAAAACTCTATGTATTTAATATCCAAATAGCAGATATAGAAGACTTCCATCATTAGAATTTTGCAATTTCCTAGTTTTTATTTTTTTCTTAATATTTTATCTCTAACTAGTGGAAATAGAAGGCTCCCATTTATCAGAATGCTACATTTCTATATTTAATAGAATGAAAATTTGCAACAGCCTCGTGGATCTATAGTTTAGAGAAACATGCAAAGATCTAAATAAAATGTAGGAATATAAGAGAACCCAGTCAAACTATAAATGGAATTGAACCAATATTTGTTAGGCACATGGAAAGTGAAATAGAGACCAATGTCACATATGGTACCTCTTCATCATTATTTTTATGGAGTGTTACGCCATCCACCAAGGTTTCAATCTGTATGTCGTAGACCCCACCTGGATGCCATGAGTTTTAAAGGGAAATCATAGTGTGATGATTTTGATTTGCTTTTGAGGTGGGCAGTGATCCACTGTTGAGGTTGAGGTCTATTGTGTTAAGCCATCGATAATGGTTTGATTCTATATGTGGTCTATCCCAACATATGGAATAGGTTTCAATGGAAAGATACTTGGCACAAGTAATTTGTTGATTCTGATTTCACTGGTGAAGTTGACAGAGTGAAATTAAGGTGAACCATCATCCAAAGTTCCATTAGCAGCGTTGTTTTTCCTACTAGAATGACATGTGTTTTGAAGGGATGAGACCGAGTTCCAGTCCCAAGTTGTAGTTTCTTAACATTTATTTTAACTAAAAAAATGAAATATATATAAATGAATAAAGGAGGTGAGAGCTAAGAGTCAAAGCACCAACCATGATCCATAATTCTTGTCGTAGCTAAACTTGCAGCTGAAAATTGGTTAATGAATATTCCCTAAATTTGTAGGACTTGCGGAGTACACTCGGGCTCCCTGACAACTGGAAAACGAACAGGTTGATATCCGCCTAGACATACAAGTGAACATGAGGACCTACTTTTGAATCTCCAGCTGGTTTTTTCCCAATAGACACCTTCTCGTTGTGGAACATGACTAGCCTCTTGTGGGCTCGCTCAAGCTCCAGAGGAACTAAGAATTTACCCAACACCTTTCCCAAGTTCATACCACAGTTCCAACCCTTGTGGCCCATGCAAATTGTAATCTCTAGTTGTAGATTCGAAATCCCGAGGCAAGAATTCTTGGAAAGCTTGACTAGCTCAAAAAGCTCTAGACGAAAGCTCACCACCAAGTTTTGAACATCAATGGCAAGAGAATCAACATAAATGAGAGGAACCATCACTATCTAGAGTGGGAATTTATTGAATTTAATCTCATAAAAACAAGGAAATATTGAATAATGAATGCTTTCCCTATTTGGTTTGGAGGCCATGGGTATTCTCAACACCAAACCTCCTGCCAAAACCTTCTAGAATGAGCATGGTTCCATTTGTACTAAAAAATAATAGTCTCACAATGTCATCAGATTGAATCTTGTTCAACACACATGGTCTCAAGGCTTTGCGAAATTGAGCCTTGTAGAGATATATGATTAATTTTCCCCACATATGTACACACCGGAATAGTTTTATAGGCTAGCCTACCTGAGTGACTAGAGATTTTCTTGTCACACAAGCTAGAGGGAAAGGACTATATCAACATTAATTCTATATGTCAACACCACCAAATGTAAATGCAGACTATACAAATTGTTCCCAAGAGGTCATCACCTCACGCATTAATATATTATCATCCTCCTTCCTCCTCCCATTAAATATCAACTATCACACACTGATTGTTCGAGCCATCTTTTGTCCCTCACCTCTATACCAAAGCATGTGCTAGTGCCATTGGTTCATTTAATTAAATCCATATGCCAATCACCATAACATTTTGTAACACGTTGCATAAAGAATATGGCAAAACTTTGGTTTTTACGTAAATGAGTACTCTGGAGTCTGTACATCACTAAAATAATTTTAGAAAAGAGAACAAGGCAACTAGGGGATATCTAACAATTTATATGACAACGCTTCACCTAGCATTTTGTTATATTATTATTTTTTTTTTAAAACAAGTATAAATACAAATTAACATTTTTTACACCTAATTTTCGCTTCACAATTCTAGGATGTGCTAGACCCCTCTTGAAGGACTATGACATGTTAAACTTTGAACCGTGGCCTTAATGTCTTGAGTGAGTTACCATGGTGTACTGGATTATAACACGTATGTGTCTATCAAAAGTGTTCGTTATCATCACATTTGTTTCATAATGCATTAATGTAAGATTGTTTTAGTTCTTCACATTTAATGCCGGGAACATCAATTTGGAATTAAAGTTCTCGCATGACTAGTTGCTCTTCCACCCCTCTAAACTGAGCTAAGTTTGAAGTCCTTGCTTTGCACACAATAGTGTAAGATTGTTTTAAATATTCATATTTAATAGTACCAACACCAACTTGGAATTAAAGTTGTTGCATATCCAGTTGTTCTTCCGCTCCTATATGGGTTGAGCTTACAGGTCCTCCTATAAAATTTTGAATGTCAATTTTGTAACCTTCAAAAATAAAAAATAAAATAATATAAGATATAAATAAAAAAATATGGTTGAACTAACTAGCACAACTACATTAGTAAATGCTGATGCATTGCAATGGTTTGCGTGAATCTTGCTAACCATCAATAATATTGAGAGGATTAGGGCCTAACAATGAAATTCTTAAACATATACACAAACTCGATATGGCCTGAAAATGAGATCCTTGAACATATACACAAACTCTATTCTCTGCAAAATGGAATTATATGTGTGTGTATTCTAATATTCCGATGATAAACAATCTTTAACGTGATTCTCCTTGCACTTCATCCATGTTGGAGAATTGGGAAGATAGTGTGACTCAGGAAGACTCTCATGGAAAATAATTTAACATTAACGACATACATCATACCTCACAATACCTTGCCCAAAACGAATGTGAGCAACCTTCTGGTTTTAATCTTTAGCTTTGCAAGAGTTGTGGTCGTGCTCATTTCTCTTTTGGTGTTAGCAATTTTTTTTACTCCCGCTCGCGAAGAGGAATCACAATGTTGCAAACAAATAATTTGTGACTAGAGTCAGAGACCTTTTGAGGGCAATTGTTAAACCCAACACAGGCGCAGTCTGGTTCTATATAGAGGAGATCAAATCTGCCATAGACAATTTTAGCGCTACCAATTTGATTGGTGAACAAGGCTCTGGGATAGTGTATAAGGGAGAGCTTCTCTGCGGGCAATAGGTGGTCGTGAAGAGAATAAGAAATTGCTTTGCGAAGTGGGACACAAGTTTCATAAACGAAGATGGAGAGTTGTCGAGGAAGTGACTGAGAATGGATTGGAAGAGTGGCTACATATGAAGGAGCCTTCGAATTGACAAAAGATTAATGAAATGGTGAATTCAAACGCTACAGGGAGAGTGGAGTGTTTTTAATATTTTTAATGATATTTTGGAATTCCACATGTGTTAATATAGTGGACAGTTGGTGTTTCAATGTTTTGAAATTGAAAAGAGGTTCAAACTCCTTAAATCTCATCCATTAGATTTTGCACGGGACTAAGAATATTCTCACACTATTAAATAAGTTATTTATAATTTTTTTATTTTATAAAGAAACATAATTGTGGAAGGTTGCCTATTGGCATAATTAGAGTGTGGTATAAGCTAAATAGATTATTTATAATATAAGTACAAATTATAATGGCAAGTGTTGCTATTGTTAGCAGTTACAATATATTTTTAGATTCTATGTTTTTAATTTGAAAATTATATTTTAAAAGAGAAATAAAATTAGTCATTACGATTAAATAAATTATATTATTTTTATAATTAATTATCAAATATTTATTTCTTAGTTATATGGTTCAAAGTTATTAGGAAAAAACCATAGATCCACCTAACGTCTAGATCAGCGATAAGCAGGGATTCAAATTTTCCTTTCACTTAAAATAGGTTGCATGCTTAAATATTGATTCTCTCCGCGTTTAGTAGATTGTAGTTAAGATGATCTAGGCCGATTAATTTTCCCCCTTTAAATAAGGCATATTTCACATGAATACCATGGGTTCTCATAACACCGGAGGCTCAAAAACATCGATAAACCAAGTTTCCTTTAAATAACCATACAAAAATTATAATAATATAATAATAACATATATATATCATTTTAATAAAAATTATTTTGTTGAAGTTAATTTTATTTTAATATAGGGTTTTTTATTTTATTTTACCTAGTCAAAATGTTTATAGGACATTATATTACATCTCTACCATACTGGGTTGGAGAGCGCCTCTTAGCACAAAAAATTTCAACGACCACAATTCTCATGGATATTATCGCATAACAATATCAACATTTTATTGTTGTGATATAATAAAACATTAATTGTTTACATTGCGCTCTTTAAATTTACTTCAAAATAAAATATCCAAAAATATAATAAATTAAAAAAATCAATACTTCAAAGTAAATCAACCAAAAATATAATACACCACAAAAAGCACTGCCAAGATTAAAGGAATTTTTTGGGGTTAAAATCATATTTCCTCTGTAACATAGTTATACAATATTTACAAATCATTAGCACTTTATGTTTCTAAAATTATTACCTATTTTATGTTGCATGTTACTATGAACTATCAATACAATATTTCTAAATCATTAATGCACCTCTTTTTTTATTTTGTAGGACCCTCATGTGAATTTTCAATAGTGATATCCAAATCAAAATTTTCTAATTTTAAGAATTGCTACTAAAAATTTTGATCTTTCAAACAAAATTGGACAAGGAGGATTTGGTACGATCTATAAGGTAATGCCCACATTCATCTTATACTATTGATTTTTTAATTTTTTTAAACATTGTGGATATATTTAAATGATTTTTGAACAATATAAGTTGGAAATGTTGGTAGGGAGTTTTACCAAATCCTACAGAGATTGATGTGAAGAGACTATTGTGACTTTTTCAATGAAGTGAATCTGATAAGCCATGTTCAACATAAAAAACTTGTCAAACTACTTGGGTGTAGTGTGGATGGCCAAGATAGACTCTTGATCTATGAATATCTTCTAAACAAGAGCCTTGATAGCTTCCTATTTGGTAATATTTCTTAATTCTATAAATTTAATTTCATTACAATAGATGTGCATGTCTAACATTATTTTACTAAACTATATTTAATTTATCTCTGAAAGAACTTTATTTTTTAACAGATCAAAACATGGGCAAGTTGTTGGATTGGAAGAGGAGGTTTGAGATTATATTAGGAACTGCTAGTGGGTTGGCTTATCTTCAACAAGAATCAGATATATGCATCATCCATAGATACATAAAAGGCAACAATATTCTACTAGACCAACATTTCAAGCCTAAAACTGCAGATTTTGGGTTGGTTAGATATTTTGCTGAAGATCAACCTCATCTTAGTACAACAATTGTTGGAACTCGGTGAGAATAAGCTAATTACTAACCCAAAATTATTATTTTTATTAAAAATTTGAGCTCATTCTTATTGTTTCTTTGGCAGAGGTTACATGGCTCTAGAATATCTTTTGCATGGCCATTTGACAGAAAAAGTTGACATATATGCTTTTCGAGTGCTAGTTCTTGAGATTACTAGTGGAAAAAAGATTTCAACCCCTATGCACGCCAATGAAATGCCATCTATCTTAACTGTGGTAATCACCTAACCTCATCATGCATGATCTTGGTTTCTTATTAATAAAATGTTGTGATAATATTCAAATCTATAATATATTTATGATGCAGGTGTGGAACCATTACCTATTTGGCACCATTTCAAACTTACATCGAAGACAACTTGAGGGAGGAGGTAATACGTGTTGTTCAGATAGCTCTCCTTTGCACACAAGCTTCTGCAACATTACACCCTTATATGTCTAAAATTATCACATTCCTCACTAACAAAGACATTAATATTCCAACAGCTACTCAACCCGCCTTTATAGATATCATCCATTCAGAGTCAAATACTTTTGCCACATCAAATGGTTCACATTCAAATAATTATGGTTCTGTAAACATTGGTTCTCCCCCTACCACTACAATGTCATTGAACACCATTTCAACAAGCTCTCTTGGGCCAAGATGAGAGGAAAAAGTATTCAAACTTAGGAAAGTAGTTGAACCCACATGGGTGTGGGTAGTGATTAACCTTCTTTAAATATGAGGGTACTTTTGATTTTCCTTTTTTAAATTCTAATAAATTTTTATTAAAATGGAATCAAAAAATATCTTTTGGGAATGCACTGGAAGATTGTGACTTTTACATGCAATCTATGGATCTAATGTATCCAAAATATTTAGCAAATATTAATTTATTGTCATGAAATTGCCAATTATCTTATGATAATGGATTTGAAGAACCATGGGTTTTATGTCTAATCTATGGATCTCATGTGATGAATTCAAATCACAATATATAGAAGGCTATTTCACTTTTCTCATAGTGAAACTTGTGATTATTTTATGAAATGGGTTGGAAAAAACACAAGTTTACATCCAATCTATGGACATAATGTGATTACTTTAAACTACAACAATTATAACATTGCTAGAATAGAATTAGTTCAATAGGATATTATCTCCTCCATGTTTTGTATGAGAATGGTTTTGAATAAGAATATTAGTATCTATCTGTAGTCTACAATAAAAACAATTCTCTGACATGATTTAATGTGAATCACATTCAAAATTTGATCAAATAGGAATATTGAAATCATTCACATTTGCATTAAGACATTCATAAATCAAACAAGGAATGCCATATGAAATGAGAGAAGAAGTTTGAATATGGAGTGTCTCAAAACCCACTCTACAATTGGAAATATAAAAGTGAAGTAGAGTATTTAGTAGATAAATGAAATTAGAAATATCATAACCCTTGTTTGCTACATTGATTAGATCAAATAGAAGTTGAACTAATTAGGACCAACCCAAGAAAATTAATAGTCCAATAGATTTGAAAATTTACAAGTGAACATTCCTAAGTATTATATCAAGCTACTCTCCATTTAACCCCAATCTAATCAAAGCTAAAAATATTTTTGCTAGCTACAATTGTCATGGAGATTGGTACTATCCCCTATTGTGCCAGCTAATTTTCTTATTTCGGCTCTTTCCATCCATCCACCAAGATGTGCCTAAGATTTCTATTTATATATGCATTATCTTGATTATATTCTTGATTGGCCACTTATTCAAACAAAATAGAAAGGATAAATCCAAATAAATCCTACACTCAACCTCAAAATGAAGATCACAAACTCTTTACAATCAAGCCATTTCCCAAGCAATGAAGATTTATGGAGTTAAATTTCACCGTGGGGCTAATTTTCTATTTTTTCCCAAAAACGATATGTCAATTCACCATTTTTCCAATAAAAATTTCCCAAATTTGTAGGATAAAATAATTTATTATAAATAAGTTAAAAAATATATAAAAATCCTTAAAATTTTGCATACTTTTACAAAAATATAGTGATTTTTTTATAGTTGTCATATTAAAAATTATTAAGATTCACCAAGGTTTAGGGGTGGTAAGAGGGTGAGGGGTCTTTTAGGGCCCTATAGAAATCCATTTAGAATATTCATGAGGTTTAGGGAATATAAAAAGTAATCAAGAAAAAGCTCATGGCTTACTCCAAAGCATTCTTTTTTCCAAAGAATAGCAGGTCTCTTCTCTCATTGTGTTGGGTGACTCCATTTTAATAATTTAGTATTTTATCAAATGGTCTTCCCCTAGAGAGACAGTTGTGGAAAATCTCCTAAATCAAATTAAGAAGGTATCTAAATATATCTCAAAGATGAGTTTCAAGAATATTCTAAGGGATAATAACTAGGAAGCATATCAATGTGCCAACTAAGATTGCAATTTGAAGTTTCGATAGTTGATGGTTAATTGTAAATTAAGACCATCCTCTATCCCTAATGGATTAATCCTATGTTCAAAATATGAAAATTTTTGAGGGGTCTTGCTATAAACATGGATTTGGGGAAATATGTTATAATCAAGGATTATATTTTGAAGTAAGTTATATGTACTTCAAGTTTTGTTTAATTTGGTGGCTCTATTAGAAGGTTTTCACCTTCGAAGACTCGTATATGCTTATTGTTGGTTGTATTCCTCTTTGGAGGATAATTTTGGTTCAAGAGTCTAAATATGATATTGAATATGGAAGAAGATCATAATGTAACTATCGATGTACAATTATGATGGAGACACAAATTTTACAATTAATATAAATATTCTCATTACTATAAAAATAAAAAATAAAAAATCACCAAGGTTCTTACAATTTAATATAAGTATGGAATTAAAAAAAATCTTACTACCATGCAAAATTATAGTGGAATAATTATAGACCTAATGAGTCTTTTCTTCTAGCTAAAACCCAGGGTATCTCCACTATTGCTCACTATGTTAGTGAATTCCCTTGGGTCTTTTCCTTCCAATTCATCTTCTATGATAATTATCAAACTAATAAACCAAAAATGATGGTGAAATTATGAAAAACAGGTTCCATGGAATGGTAACAACAATGTATAAGATCTCTTTTAAAAAAGCAATAAAAACATAATGCAAATTTGAACATGCTAACTCATGTTAGATATTTCCCATCCCCGTTAAAAGAACCATCAACCTTAGTGTGCCCATATTAATCAAAATAAATTGAGAAATGGCCTTTATGGAATCCTTCATTTCCTAGGTGGAATCATTACGTTTGTCTTATTTATATTGGACCTTCACTTAGGGGATGGATCAATTGTGAAGCATTCTGACCTTCATGTCAAAGGAAGGATATATGCTTTATCTTAAACATCCTCTAGTTCTAATTGAATTTGTGACAAAACCAAGAATATCAAGACCATGCATATGTATATTTAATAGGAAATGTTAGGTCCACTATAGCATTTACTTGGAAACTCTTATAGCTGCATATTTATCTCCCAAGGATCATATTTACTTGTTACCCACCAAAGTGGGTAACCCCTAGGAGAAAAAATTTATCCTATTTGCTCAAATTTCTAGCCAATAACTCTATGATGATATACATATAGCTATGCCTCAAATCTATCCATATATGCTTAAATTAGTGTTTTCCATCATCTAGATTACTTCTTGAATGAAGATGTGTCATTTATTGTAAGCTACACTAACCATTTTTGTAATCATGCGCTTTCATTTAATGTCATATTTGTTCTAGTATGAATCATGGGTTGAATTGGATTATTGATTTCTCTTTGTTATATCCTTGTTCCCACACTTCACCTTGGCGGTTATCCCTTGCCTCTAGTCTAGCATAAACTTTCTTGAGTCCACCTTCCCATTGTCCAAGAGGGGAACAAATAGCATGACCATGGTAATCTATAATTATCACCTTCCATTTATTCCTTATATTCACCCCCATTCTTCAATTTTATTATTATCTATCATTTATATTAGTTCCCTTTTATCCTCATATTTGAGTAAGGTTGTTATGTAACCAAATCACAAAATAGAATAAAAGATAGATCAACGACTCATAAATAAGCCTCCTCGAAGGGGCAACCTAATTTTACATCACATAAATGAACAATTCTTGGATGATTCAAATGACAATACCTCTTTGGTATATATAGGAGTCTAAAGGGTCAAAATATAATTAGGGCATACATAACAATAAAGTAAGGGCTCAACAATAACAATAATGGGTTTCTATGGGGCACAAAAATAACAATATGGGTGATACACTAATATTATAGAGACCTAACAAAGGTCCTAGGAATTTTTTCCTTAAGAGTTTGATGCAACTAAAAGAAATTTAAAAGCATAGATAGCCAGAGAAGAAAGAAACTGTAAAATGCAAAATATGGTTGGGAAAAATTAATAGTATATGGAAAGAAGCCTTGGCTAAGCTCTACCTCGCTCACTAGACCTCACCTAGTTCTTGAAAGATCATATATATCTAAATTAAAGGGACATATGAATTTACCAACCTCAATGAGAAATAAATTGCTTCATATTTAAAGGATATTTGAATGCATCAAACAAGATGGTAACATAAGCTATGCATGAAAGAAAACGAAAACCATTGAAGTAAAAGGTGCACCAAAGGGGTGGTAAAAATAGGATGAGAAGAGGTGTAACTCAGGTCTGGCGAGTTCTCCCCCTTCACATCATTGCACTCAAGACGTTGGACCCCCAAAAGCTAGTACCTAGATGATGGCATCTTCCATGAATTCAATCTCTTTCTATGTCAACCTTTCTCACATGCACCTACTAATTAATTGGTCAACCTAGGAAATTTTCCTCCCTTTAGGGTTGGAAACACCTAGTAGGGACTTTGAATAGCCCTTCCACACTTAAGTGTTGTAACTTGTTTACAAATCATTAAATAGAAAGGCACTTGAAGGAAATGTTTGGGTTAAGTATTATCTTTTTATATGACCCATTATGATACTTTTATGGTTTCTTTACCTAATGATGATGATCTCACTTTATTTTTAGGGTGTGCTTTAGATGTTTCTTCCCAGGTACAATTGATTTCCATTGAGGGATGGCATAACACTTATCCAAAATTTTGACGAGAATGAGAAGGTTGAACCTAGAATTATGCCACTTTAGGACCGCGAAGCGATAATGTTGACCACTGAGATGAGTGATGGCTATAGGAGAGATCTAGAACTAATGTATGTCACCTTCCCCATCTTGAGAAGATGAAACATTACACAAAGAAATAAGGACATTACTAGAATTAATGATGTACTCTACAAACCCGAGGATGCCCTCAAGCTATCCTTGCACCTTCTTGATGCCCATTGTCTTTTTCGTGGACCTTGTTGAGGATGATGATGACTTGTCCTAAATTTTGAGGGATAGTACAATTATTCTTGATTATTACATCATTTATTAGGCTTGTAACATCAGCTATGTATGACCTAGAGTGATATTTTGGGACTTGTGGGTGATGGCATGTGGTTGAGGATAATTGTGACTTGAGAATGAACCTTGCATGTTGAGGTGATGAGTTCGAGTGAGGAGAACCCTTGGACCATCTTTAGCACCTTTCTCGAGGGATATCTTCACCTTCAGAGGATGGTGTGGTGCTTGGAGACCCTTATTTCCCAAGGGTGTAGCTAAAAAATGTTAATTTTAAAGTTCTATCATTATGAGAGCTATCTTTTAGGTCAGCTTATGACCTATTGAGCTTATAAACAATTAAAAGTTATGCTTTTGAGGATTTTAGTGTAAGATAAGACAAAATCAACTTGGTTGGCCTCGTATAAATAGAGGGAATCAAATTTCCTTGGATTATTATTGCACACACTCATTTCTCTCTTAAAAAATGAGTGCACACTAGTTCTTTCTTACTCTCTCTCTCTCGGATGTCGTGGATCACTAGATAGTGATTTTTCTTAGGGAAGATAAAATTGGATGCATGAACTTTCTTGGATTGATAGAATGATGCTTTTGGTGAATAGTGCCAGTTTATTGTGAGTATTTTCCTCCATTTTTCTATTGTTATTGAATTAGGGTTTTATGAAGTGTTCATGATAATATTATCTCTTTTATGAACTCTAATATCTCCATATGCAATATTTGTAGCTAAGTATCCATCAAGGAAACTAGAGTTGCATTACCTTAAATTTCCTCCTAGTGAAAGTCACTAGCATTTGGTTAAGAATTTATCTTCTCCCTCTCCCTTTCCATCTAAAATATTACACCTTTGATCTTGCCCTTTTGATTCCATATATCCAATTAATGAAAGACATTATTCTAATAATGCATGTTAATCTTATACAGTTTATTTTATTTTTTGTATTTTATAGTAAACTAGGGTTCAGGTTTGGAAAAATATAGATTTAATAGCTTAAAATACTTTATATGTTATTTCCATAGAGATAGAGTTTGCATCTACTGACTTGAAAAAGAAAAGAATATCATTTTATGCATTTTTTAATCATAATTCTAAGGCTAATGTCTAGGGTTTTCTAGCTATTTTGTGCATTTTCAATCATTGAAAACTATGAATTAACCTTTCTCTTGTTTACTTATTTAATATCCTTTGATATATTATTGATAAACATCATTTATGGGTTATTTTTCATTATTGTCATCAATTTTGCATATTGTAAAGTGTGTCTATCTCAAACCTTAATTTATAACAACAATCCTTTAATTGATGGTGGCATGTGTGAAACGTTTTTCAGCATCTTTGAGACTTATCTCAATGCTCTAGACTTAACCCATATGTTCCTTGAATTCACCATCTAATTTTCACCTAGAGCCTTACTTTATCGAATACAATTTTTGGGTGTTTAAAATAAAAAGTTTGTTAGTGCCTATGTTGTAGGAAACACCTCCCCAAGTAGCATACTAGTACTAGAAATGATTTGAAGTGATAAAACAACCATAAAACATTGTTAATTGTATTGTGTGGCATTTCGTGATTTGGAGATGCCATACGGTCTGACCGATATTGTTTCAGGGCCATTTCAACTGAATCCTATAGTGTTTCAACTAGTTAACTCACTAGTTTAGACTTGTTGTGGCCAAGAAGGATGTGGGTCACTTCTATATCTTGAAAACACTTAATTTAACAGTTTTCATCAACTTTATGTCAATTGTAAGCTAATTCCATTTAAGAAAAATTAAAATTAGAATTCTCTAGAAACCCTAACAACCTCAAGTCCTTTATATAAAAAACACTTCATTCCCTCATTTATTGCACATTCTTCAGCAAGAGGAGCTTCTTACAAAATCAACAAGCATTATATTTTTGTTTTGGGGCATTGAGAGCAAGCTTTGGTGCATTTCCAACAAGAAGAAGGGCATGGGTAGACATTGTTTTGGTGAGTGATTTACTTTTTGTTTTTGAAATATTCATGGCTTCTCAAAGTGGTGTTTCTAGTGCCCCTAGATCTACTCAAGCAACCAAGCAACAAGAATACTATAGAAACTATTTGTAGATTCAAACTACTAATTGTAATTTACAAAAAAAAAATAGATTTGAATCTACTCTACTCATTAGAAGAAACAATTAAATGATCGTTAAACCATGAAGCATACAAGAGAAAGAATTCAATCAAAACATTACACAATGATTTCCTGGGGAAATCCATAGCTAAAAAACCCTGCTATCTATATATTGCATGAGTCAGAAAATATGAGAAGATTACAATGCTTTTCTCAAGCCCGAGCAACCTTTACAATATCTCTATCTATCTCACTCCTCCCTAGACAAGCCTAATTCAATACTTAACCAAATTTTGGCTTGCCCAACACTACAACAAAACCAGCGATTTGCGCCAGATTTAGCGCCAGATTTTAGTGCATTTTTTTTGTAATTGTGATGAGAAACCTGGCGCTAAATCTGGCTCTATTGTACAATTTTTAAAGCGTCCTTTTTTGCGTCTGATTTTGCATCCTTTTTCACTCTAGATTTTGCATCATTTTTTGCACCAAACTAAGCATCATTTTTTGCATCAAATTTTCATGGAAAACCAATATCATATGCTCAAGATATTGCATTCTGATCATTTTTCCAAACATGTGAATTTAAAACAAACAAAAAAAGGACATGCCAGTTAGCATTTCAAACTGCTGATGTGGCACTAACTAGGCAGGTGATGTGGATATTGACTTGGTCAAAGCATTCTCCGGCAAATTAGGTGGTGCCAAGTGGCACTTTGTCAGTGGTTTAAGTGGAAAGTTAATAGTGGTCCACATGTTTTTGTAGTGGCAAACCATGGGCTGACATGTGGCCCAGCCAGAGGCCACCACGTGGCCCAGTCGGAGGTCGCCACATGGTAGCCTCAGAGGCCACCAAAAGTTTGTTATCGACTGGGTGGAGGTAGTTGGGGTCAAACTCATGACCCCCCCCATGCTAATACAAAGGCCTTACCAACACACCTTACACAATGTTTCTTAACCTTATACATTATGGTCTATATTTAAATGTTATGAGTGCATAGTTTGGGAATAGGGCTAGCCCACACAATTATACAACATGCCCATGTGAATACTCCATTGCTGACGGTCATTCTAACCACCAAATCCGGTGGTCTCCAAACCATCGTTCAAACCGTCATTCAAGCCACATGTGAATGCTTTCTTGCTAACCATATTTTCCAATTTTTAGGCCTCAGAGGCTAAATTAACTGTCCAACAAATTCGCATGGATTTCGGTGGATTTGGTGTCCAGTTAGAAAAAAATGGGGCGAAATTGTAGGATGATGCCGGATTTTGGGCAATTTTTAGAGTGAATAGTGCGAAAACTAGGAGAGGTCATAACTTCTCCAGTTTTTGACCAAATTAGGTGTAAAAAGAGGCTAGGTAGCCATTTTTGGACATTCTAGACTCATTGGAGTAGGTCTCAGAATCAAAGGAGCACTTCTAGATAAAAATTTTGCAGGTTGAATTCTATGGGTGCCACGGTCAACCAGAGTGTTTAATTAGTTTATGGAGGAGTTTGGAGATGGAGATGACCTTGCAAGGGTTTTCCAACCTCCATGTTATTTTTGCAACAACTATTACATCAATGTTGAAGCTTTTATTCCTCTTTTCTTTGTTTTTTGGAGGAGAGACTTGCTTATGTACTTCAAGTGGATTTTGGTACTATTGATGCTATTTGAAGTTGGAGTATAGGGTCTTCATGCAAGATGTCTTTGTTTGTTGAAATTTTACATGTTTGATTGTAGGTTAACAGGTATATAAAGTGATAACTCTTGCAGAAGTTTGTTTCTTTGAAGGAGAAACTAACCATTCCATTGCTAAACACTTTATGTACTCTTCTTTTTCTAAACATTAAGCATAATGAGAAGCGGTCATGCCATTAGAGCTGATCCAAGGAGATGTAGCCCAGGAGGGGTGAACTCCTATAACAATGGCTGGTGTATTACTGATTGATGCATTCTTCCATTCAGTATTTTGAATTCATGTTTAAATTTTTCATGAAATTAACATAAGAAACACACACATAAAAACTCATGCTTTTACTTGCTATTTTGGAATACAAATCTGAAGCACATTTTTGTATTATGTTGAGGAACTTGACATAGAAAACTATTATTCCACATTCAGATCACACCGCCTGTACAATTCATATGATTATACAACTAATAGTACATTTCCCTTTAACTCCAATCTCAATTGGGTAACTCTCAGACCTGACATGCATGAGTTATTTATGAGTGAATCATCAGTTAACTAATTGACCACATGAAGCAACACCCCATTGTCTAACCTCCTACTAGTTCCTCCATCATTTGGAACTAGTTTAAATGACTTTAACTCAGTTAAACTAAATTAATTAATTACAACTCAAAATAAAATCAACTAGGGCTCCAATAATGTAGGAGACATTCTACGTGACTCAAGTTATACCCTCAACTCGAATTAAATGAGCCAACTAATTCAAATTAACTTAGTTAACTAATACAAGTTGTCATGTGATGTGGAATTACAATTTTATTCCTAATTTAATTCAAGGACAAAATTAAATTAGGATTTTCTTGTTGCATTTTCAACGCTCCCTCTCAACAATAAATGGATTATCTGCTACCCCGAACCTGAATTTTCATCTTGACAATGCCTTTGTCAAAATATCTGCATCATGTTCCTATGTAGGAATGTTCTCCAACAACATGATTCTCCTCTACACACAATCTCATAGATGGTGATACTGGATGTCGATATGCTTAGATTGATCATGAAAAACGGGATTCTCAAAGAGTTTGATACAACTCTGATTGTCATAGTAAATTACTGTAGGATCCATCTACTGACCAAATAACCCAATAAGGATCTTTCTCATCGAAATAGTCTCACAAGTTTCTTGACTAGTAGCCATGTACTATGCTTCTATTGAACTGAGTGCAACTAATCTCTGCTTCATGTTGTACAAAGATATTGTTTTTGAACCAATACTGAATATTCCCCTTGATGTGATCTTCCTTTCGGATAGAGTCCCTGACTAATATGCATCTGTGAAGCCTTGAAGCTTCACTCCCTTTGTTCATATGTACCAAAGACCAAACTGAGTGGTGCCTCTAAGGTATCTCAACACATGTTTAGCTTCCTTCCAATAGAGTTTGGTTAGCTTGACCATTGCTTGACTAAGCTAGTTAACTGCAAAAAATAGGCTAGGTTGTGTAATCACCAAGTACATAAGTGAACCCACAAGCTACCTGTAAATAGTAGCCTCCACTACTTCACATGGAGTAGCATCATCCTTCCTCCAATTCCCTGCTAGAGGAGGATCCATGGGTTTGCTGCTCTCCATGTGGAATTTCTTCAGTATCTCGTTGGCATAGTTTCTCTGAGAGACAAACAGCTCCTGATCTCCTTTCCATACTTCCATACCAAGGAAATAATGCATGAGCCCCAGGCCCTTCATCTCGAATTCCCTTGCAAGATCCTCTTTGCAATATTTTACCAGCTTCTCATTACTTGTTAGAATTAAATCATTGACATATAATACTATAGTCAACAATTTACCTTCAACCACAATATGGTAAAGGTTTGCATCTGCTTCACTTTTGGTGAATCCCAACCTGGTGAAATAGTTGGCAATCCTTGTGTACCAAGCACAGGGTGCTTATTTCAATCCATACAATGCTCGCTTGAGTCTTCACACATGTGACTCTTTATTAAAGGTCTAAAAACCTTTTGGTTGCTCAATGTACACCTCTTCCTCAATCACTCCATTGAGGAATGTTGTCTTCACATCCAGCTCATGTATATTCCATACCATCTGCATTGAAAGTGCTAAAATAGATTTGATTCAAGAGTACCTTGCAACTGGAGAAAATGTGTCCTCGTAATCACTTCACTCCACCTAAGAGAACCTTTTGGCCACAAATATGGCCTTTCGTTCCTCCACACTCCCATATGTTGCTTGTTTTACCTTGTAAATCCATTTGGAACTCACCACTGACTTGTTTGATGGTCTTGGGACAACTTCCCAAACATTGTTTTTGGTAATGTAGTCATACTCCTCTACCATGTAATCAACCCATAATGGTTGCTGCACTACTTCCTAAAATGCGGATGGTTCAGTCCATACACTCTCACTCATCAGAGCCATGTAGCCAGTGTATTGATCTGGTGACCTCCTTTGCCTACGTTGTGATGTGGGTGCTCCCACACTCTCTCTAGCATCATGCATCAATATGTCAGCCTCTCTGGTGTGCTTCCTTCCATATATAGAATTATATTCATGAGTGGGTGCTTCCACTCTCTGCTCCTCTGCATGTGGCTGCTCCATATCATCCTGAGGTTATTCCTTTGGATATTAAAGTTCCTCATCTACATGTAACTGAAGCTCCCTCTCAAGGGAACATCTCATGGCCTTCTCTTCATCGAACTTCACATATCTACGAACCACTACCATCCTGTGAGATGGCAAGTACACCCGATAGTTGTGAGGTGTATAAGTGTACCCCACAAATATGCCCAACTTAGCTGTTGGTTCTAGATTTTTCCTTGCATCCTTGGTAACATGATAGTAAATCGATGAACCAAAGATATTGAAGTGTACCACATTTGGTTTCTTACCTGAAAAATATTCTTCTGGTGTACCCATCTTGAGAATTAGATGAGGACTTATGTTCTGCACATATATAGTTGTGTCACATGCTTCAGGCCACAAGTGCAACGGTAAGTCCTAATCATGTAACATTTCCTGTGCAACTCCCACAATATTTATGTTCTTCCTTTCAGCCACACCATTCTATTGTGGGTTATGGGGTTCTATTAATTCCTGTCAAATTCCTTTTGATGCACATAAGTTCTTGAATTAATTTGACACATATTCTCCACCGTTATCGCTCCTAAGAGCCTTCAATTTCCTGCCAGTGTCTTTCTCAACAAGTTATTTAAATTCACAAAAATTTAGAGAACATCTGATCTTTCTTCTACATGAAGAAAATCTAGCACTTACGTGAGAAATCATATACAAATATTACATAATGCATGTGCTTGGTCATGGAGGTTGTCGATAATGGTCCACACACATCTGAGTGAACACTTTCAAGGATCGCTTGCACTCGATTGTCCTTATCATGAAAGGTGGCTTTGGTGTACTTCCTCAATGTACACCCTTTGCATGTATCTTTCTGCTCTAGTGTACCCTTAGGATGTCCTGTAGAAATTTTTTGCATGATATTCAAAGCTCTGTGGTGCAAGTGACCCAATATTTTATGCCACAACTCACTGATGTCTCGGCTCTACACATTCTCTTCTTTTGTGCTCAAAGCAGCACAATTTTCTACATCCAATTTGTAGAGGTTATTCACCCGAACCTTGATCTGCTTTACTTGTCCCAGGGCTATGTGACGAAGGAAATACTTTCCTTTTCTAAATATCACATCATAACCACTATCCTCCAACATAGAAATTGAAACAAAATTCTTCTTCAAACTCGGAACATACATGACATCTTTTAATGTGAGAGGAGAACCAGACGCCCTCATAAAAGTAACAATACCAATTTCAATCGCGTTATACCTTCCATCGTCTCCCATTTCGATTTGTAGTTGGAGGTCCTTCTCCTCCAAGTCACTGAAGAATTCTTTATTGCTGGTCATATGGAATGAGACTCCACTATCAAATATCACACACTACCCATCATCAATGTCACCATGCAAGTGATAAGGGTGAAATCCAACTTGAATAGTGAAGCAAGAGCTTCACCTGCTACTCCTCATGAGGTCTTCTTTTCAACCTTCGTGTGCGGACACTTCGTGGAATCGTGTCCCAACTCATGATAGTGAAGACATTTAACCTTTGATAAGTCCTTCTTCTTACCACCCTGACTGGAATCTTATTTGGAATGGGATGAATTCCCTTTCCCTTTATTTTTCTTTCAAGATAAGGCACAATTCTCCTCATCATCATGCTTGGATGAGGATCCATCTCTGGTGTTCTGTCGAATCTCTTCTTACACCAAGTTAGACCAAAAATGCTCCCACTTTGGTAGCTTCTCCCTCCCATTTGCTGATTCCTGGTAGTTGTGCCAGCTCTTGGCAAGGCCTAGAAGTGCTAGGTTGACCATATCATCTCTAGCAACTGTAACACCAACACTTCCAAGCTCATCCTGACATTGGGTGAACTTGGTCAAGTACTTTGGTATTGTGTCGCCCTTCTCCATCTTCATTTTTCTCAGCTTGTCCTTTAGTGCTAACTTCCTGTGGTCACTATTGTTTTGAAATAGGTTTGTCAATGCCTTTCACATCGTATATGTAGTCTCCTTACCATGGAGGTTCGAGATAATATGATCTTGAACTCCTTCTAGGATAATCCTTCTCGCCTTTGTAACACATTTTCTCCACTCTGCTTGATCTTGAGCATCAGTTGCTAGAGGCTTAGAAATATCTTTTTTTGTGAATTCCTTAAGTCGGTGTCTTCCAACACTACATGCATCCTATCCTTCCAAGAAATATAGTTTGAACTTCCCTCGAGTGCATATTCAAGTCTCAATTTGTAGAATGACATCCTACTGGCTTTGAATTATGATACTACAAATTTGATTTCACCTATAAAAGAAAAACTCATATTCTCCTCTTCTAGAGTGATTTCTGGTTTGATACCATGTAGAAATTCCTTATAGATTCAAACTAATAATTGTAATTTACTAAAACAATAAACTTGAATCTACCCTACTCATCTGTGGAAACAACTAAATGGTCGTGAAATAATGAAGCATACAAGAGAACAAATTCAATCAACACATTACATAATGATTTCTTGGGGAAAGCAACAGCTAAAAACCTAAGCTATCTGTATATTTCATTAGTTAGAAAATATGAGAAGATTATAATTCTTTGCTCAAGCCCAAGCAACCTTTACACTATCTTTATCTGTCTCACTGCTTCCTAGACAAGCCCAGGCCAATACTTAACCAAATTTTGGCTTGCCCAAGTCCCTCTTTCATTTTGTTGTTTCCTTGAGAATTAGCCCCTATCAATTAGCGAAATTCCTCATTTGGAATTGTGAAATCCTCATAGGATTTCGTCTGACTAAATGCACCACCTGTACAATTCAGATGATTATACAACTAGTAGTACACTACCCCTGAACTCCAATCTCGACTAGGTAACTCTCAAATCTAATATGCATGAGTTATTTATGAGTGAATCATCAGTTAATTGGTTGACCACATGAAGCAACACTCCATTGTCTAGCCTCCTACTAGTTCCTCCATTAGTTGGAACTAGTTTAACTCACTTTAACTCAATTAAACTGAATTAATTAATTAAAAATAATAAAAAAACTCAACCAGGGATCTATAATGTAGAATAGACTCGTGACTCCACATGACTCAAGTTAAACCCTCAACTCAAATTAATTGAGCCAACTAAGTGAAATTAACATAGCTAACTAATACAAGTTGTCATGTGACGTGGAATTACAATTTTATTGCTAATTTAATTCAAGGACAAAATTAATTAGGATTTTCTTGTTGTATTTTCAACAAATACTATCATCTTTGAAAGTATGTTACCAAATTCAAGTAAATGGCTGTTGGGGGTACATGAGAATGGAGATGCAATTTATGAAAAATTGATAGAACCTTCAAGGGCTCTTACGCAAGAGTGAAGTCTCACTTTTTTCATAAAGATATAACGAGTATTGAAGTTTATGCACACACGAGAAATCTAGAGATGAGGGTAACATTCAAGAGAGACTAAGATGATGCTCAAAGGTTGAAGGATCAACGAAGCAAAATCAATATGGGTGGCATTGGCAATCCTCGCCTGGGCACTAGCAATGAGGCAAAGATTTCTTAGGAAGCATGAAACATGAGGGTGCTAGCAATGGAAGAAGAGATATTCAAGCCATGAAATCCAACTAAAGAGAGTAAATTGTTGAAAATGATTGATAATCAAAGGAGAGAAGAAGTTGAATCAAGAGTGGCAAGTTCCATCTTTGCTTATGTCATCCATTTTAATGTGGTCCAGTCCCCATTTTGGCAATATTTTGTGAGAGTGATTGACACAACCCTTCAAGGTTTCAAGAGGTCAAACTATTACAAACTAAGAACAATTTTGCTCAAGAAAGAGAGGAAACTTCTTGATGATATTTTAAGACCAAATCATAGTTCGTGGGGTAGCACAAGGGTTTCTATTGTCTCAAATGGTTGGACTAATACAAGGAATGGGCCATTAATTAATGTCATTGCATTAGTGTGAAAAAGAGCCATGTTCATAAAAGCAGAAGATTTTTCAGGACAATAAGTTCATTGTTGAAATTTTAATTGTTGTTATTGAACAAATAGGGCCAAAAAATGTGGTACACATTATCACACATAATGCACCTATTTTCAAAGTTGCAAGCTTAATTATTGAAATTAGATACAATCTATATTTTGGACTCTTTGCATTGCCCATAATCTGAATATGATTTTACAAGAGATTGAGAAAAAATAGAATGGATTAAGGAGGTCAAAGGGTAACCTAAGGAGATTATAATATTCATCACCAACCACCACCAATATCAATGATATATCAAGAATACTCCAAATTGGAGTTACTAAAATTTGTTGAGACAAGCTATGCCTCAAACTTCATCATGTTGCACCACCTTATTGAAATCAAAATTGCATTAATGAGAATGGTGTTGGGTGCAACTTGGGCTGACTCGAGACATGCAAATCTAGAGAAGGAACTATGGTGAGGAGGTTGTTGATTGATGAAGATTGGTGGAGAAAGATTGATTTCTTGTTCAAGTTCACATTACCTGCATTTGATCTTCTCTGAGATGCAGAGATAAGAAAACCTTTCTTTGAAGAGGTTTATGATGGCATGGATACCATGGTTGTGAAACCGTGGAAATTATTACTATAGGAGGCTCACACTCTTCCTTTTATGGATTTTGATTTTGTAGAGCAAATGAGGTTCATCATTGTTACAACATGGGATGGATTTAACACTCCATTGAAATCTTTGCCAATAGCTCTAAATCCAAAATTGTACAATGAAGATTGCATTGCTTAAAGCAATCAGAAGAGGGAGGTACCAGATAAGGACAAGGAAGTGGCCATTGGAGTAAAGAAATCCTTTCCAATATTGTCACTAACTATTTTACAAACATATGTAAGGGAGAAATTTGTTTGTCTTGCCTCTGGATTAAAGGAATTTTCAGACATATCAACTTTGGATGAGAGAAGGACCATGAAATTGGTTATGTGGTGGAATTTTCATGGGGAAATGGTGTTTATTTGCAAAGCCTTGCCACTTCTATTCTATCACGATTGGAAATCTCTTCATCAATATAATATAATTAGAGAACCTATAGTTTCATTCACTCTGTGAAGTACAACAGGTTTGGATTCTATCATAGAAGCATGAAGATCTTGTCTATGTGCATTGAAACCTATGCCTTGTGTCTAGTATGGGTGAAGAATATACAAGTGGACTTCATAAGGATGGGAATGTGCAAATAGAATCTCCATACATAGAGCTCTCTCTTTCTTTTCTTAATATTATTGGTGATGCAAGTGGAAGTTGTAGTAGAGCTAGCCTCTTTTACTGAACAAGCATCTTGTTCTATTTTTGTTGATGAGGATTGTTATAATTAATGATATATCATTAATAACTGTCTTTATCTAATGCTTAATTTATTTTTGGCACATACATCCTCACGTATAAAGACCGATTTTGGAACCTTAGATGTACAACCTCATCTATAAAGGGAGATTTTATATTTTGCATCATGTAGTCATTTACGAGAGTTAATATAGACTTGGTTTTCTTTATAAAATGTCATTTTTGTGTCTCATTCTAGTTTTTCTTGCACGAAAATGTGTTAACAACTTATTTGTAAAAAAAATAGCAATTCATAATGATGTAGTGGTTCATTGTTCATCAAGGTTGGGCCATTTATGAGTTCATTTGATCTAGAGAAAGCATGATATGCTTACTAGGAACTAAGTAATGCCTAATGAGTACAGTAGAGTGTTGGAAATAATACTAAGAGGGGGGGTGAATCAGTATTAGCAAATCAGATACTTTTTCATTTTCATACTCAAATTCATATACGCGACTTCAGTTAAGGGTATATGCATATATACGTGATTGTATAAAATGCAACAATCTTATGATTCAGTTAGCTTATCTTCAGTAAATGCATCAGAACATTATTAACCTCATTAATAGTAAACATGTGTAGTAAAACAATACAGATCATCACACATAAGAAGCACACATGAACACCATGATATAAGGTGGAAACCCAATGTGGGTGAAAACCACCTGCTGCAATTTGTTTCTATCTTCCTTTAATGAGAAACTTCTTTTACAATGTACTGGTGCAGTCCTTTACTAGTACGCATGCTACTACCTGCAGAAGGCTACAACCTTCTTAGCTTTTGTACTAGCCATTCCATTTACTAGTACGTAGGCGCTGGCCTACTGAAGGCTCCAACCTTTACTCGTTTTCCAGCTGCTCCTGGAAGGGAGCTACAACCCCCTTGGCTCTTGTACTGGCCAATATGTTTACCAGTACGTAGGTGCCGGCCTACAATCATCTAGGGACCACGTTTCATACATTTTCATACTAGATCCATGAAGCACAACATCATAATCTGAATCACCACTCTCTGAAGCACCCAATACCGAAACACTGAAAACAACACAGTCTACATAACTCTGCAACAACAACCAGATCCAACAGCAACTTCAAATATCATACTTCATACTGTATATGCTACTTGGACGAACCCAACCTGCGTGTATATCCTCTTTTACCAAAGACAACCCGTGTACAAATCTGCAAATTCAACCTCATAAATTTGTAGCTATTTCAGACATCAGAACATACCCAAATCATAACATTCATAAACATGCGTCAATAGATCTAGTCTATCCATACTCAACCCATATAAAGATAATCATTCCAAGCCTTAGGATCCTGATCCATCATTCATCATCCTTCACATGAGTGCCTCCTTGGTTCAGATCAAGCAAGGCATCACCAACCCATAACCAACATCTAGATCTCACACTTCGTCAGACATTCATTCCTTGCTCACCATTTTTGCCTAATGATCTTCTCCTTATATAGGTTAGGCTTCTCTCAATACCATGGTCCAAAACCATGTAGAAATAATACCATGAACCCAATACTTGGGGTCGTCACTTTGGACCAAATACTATGGACCAAATACCACGGACCAAAACCATGATTTCCAACATGTACGCGCCTTTACTCTTATTAACCCACATGTATACACGTACGCTCCTTCTGCTTCACTAACCCGCGTATATACGCACTTTCTTCACGGTCAACTTGCGTATATCTCTCTATTTACCTGCTGCACTATGATCTGTCCTCTGAGTGAGTTGCCATCACCTGTATCA
>APFE031401951.1:28665-42168 GCA_000404065.3 Pinus taeda | reverse complement strand
CCATCAAGGACAACACCTGTATCATAATGCCAACAATCTCCCCCTTTGGACTTGATGGCAACCACCACACCAAGTCACTCTCCCCCTTTGACATCAAGGGCAAAGGGCGGACCAAGAAATTCTCTTCCTTGGTATACCTTTTGTTGTTCATACTCCCCCTGAGTACCTGCTGAAACCTCCGAATGAGCTCCCCCTTTGTATATGCCAAGATGTATCAATTAACTACATAAGCATCATCACCAACTTCTAAACACAATGCCAACAATGCATTGTTTGAAGTATATGCTCCCCCTGAACCAGTGCCATGCCATCTTCAAAACTGTGACTGAACCATATCACACTTCTGCACTGCTGCATCTTTTAGAACATCATATACGCGACTCCGTAGCATTTAACTCGCGTATATACGTGACTTGTCTTCATGAAACCCGCGTATGAGATTTGGAACACTGATGTTCCACACTTCCAGCTACCTCTGAATCTTTCATGTCTGAGTACTCTGCTATGCCACATCTTTATGGTTGTACTTCCTTTTTCTTCCATATCTTCAACTGTGATGATGTTTTCTTCTTTTGGTTTGGTGTCCATAATCTTCTCTTGCATTCCTTTGCTATGTGTCCAAGTTTGTAACATGCATAACATCTTACATGTCTCATATTCCTTCTATAGCAATCAATAGCCTTGTGACCAAAAATATTGCAAGAAAAGAAATATCCCTGAAAGTACCTGGAACGTGATGATATTTCTGTGTGATGATCTTGAACCATTCTCCTTCTACATCTAGCTGCAACATGTCCAAGATTATGACATACATAACATTCAACATTATTCATAGGAGGAGTAAAATATTTTCTTTGAAGAATCTCGTTCCTTGATTGTTAATGGGGTTGAACTCTCATCTCCTTGTTGGTCATTTTAGATTTCTCTTTGGAGTTCCTTACCTCACCTTGTGAACTAGATTCACCTTCAACAGATTCATGAAAGCCAAGACAAGTCTTGATAGCAGGAGACCTTTGACTACTAAGAATATCATCCAAAATCTTAGTACTATCTTGAAATCGCAATAGTTTATCCTTTTCTTCTAATTTACCTTTCAAGATATTTACCTCATCCTGATGTTGTTCTTCCTTTTCCATGCATTGTTTCTTCAAGATTTCATCAGACTTTCTTCCTTCTTCCACTTGTTTCCTTTGTTTGAGAATCTCATTTTCTTTCTCTTCATTCAGCACTTGCAGCATTTGACGAACTCTGGAGGCACATTCTAGTTGAACTTTTAAGCTGATAATTTCTTCTTTGAGAGCACTCTCCCTTTTGCTAGGTAGGTCTTGTTGATCTATGACTTCATTTGCTTTTCCATCTTCAATCTGAGGTGAATCAGAATCTGAATACTTACTTTCACTCTTCAGCAGGCTGTCATTGTTCCTTTGAGCTGTCTTCTTCTTTTGGCGTGCTTTCTTTCCCATTGTTCTACGGATCTCCTTCAAGCGATCAAGCTTCTACCAAAGGACTTGCTCTGATACCAATTGTTGGAAATAATACTGAGAGGGGGGGTGAATCAATATTAGCAAATCAGATACTTTTTCATTTTCATACTCAGATTCATATACGCGACTTCAGTTAAGGGTATATGTGTATATACGCGACTGTATAAAATGCAACAAGCGTATATGCAACAATCTTATGATTCAGTTATCTTATCTTCAGTAAATGCATTAGAACATTATTAACCTCATTAACAGTAAAGAGGTGTAGTAAAACAGTACAAATCATCACACATAAGAAGCACACATGAACACCATGATATAAGGTGGAAACCCAATGTGGGTGAAAACCACCTGCTGCAATTTGTTTCTATCTTCCTTTAATGAGAAACTTCTTTTACAATGTACTGGTGCAGTCCTTTACCAGTACGCATGATGCTACCTGCAGAAGGCTACAACCTTCTTAGATTTTGTACTAGCCATTCCATTTAATAGTACGTAGGCACTGGCCTACTGAAGGCTCCAACCTTTACTCGTTTTCCAGCTGCTCCTGGAAGGGAGCTACAACCCCCTTGGCTCTTGCACTGGCCAATATGTTTACCAGTACGTAGGTGCCGGCCTACAATCATCCAGGGACCACGTTTCATACATTTTCATTCTGGATCCATAAAACAATCACCATTGCAATACAACCTGCATCATCAATCTCTGAATCACCCAATACTGAAACCCTGTCAACAACACAGTCACACACTACATAACTCTGCAACAACAACCAGATCCAATAGCAACTTCAAACTTCATACTGTATATGCTACTTGGACGAACCCAACCTGTGTGTATACGCGCTTTTACCAAAGACAACCCGCGTACAGATTTGCAAATTCTACCTCATAACTTTGCAGCTATTTCATACATCAGAACATACCCAGATCATAACATTCATATAATAAACATGCGTCAATAGATCTAGTCTATCCATACTCAAACCATATAAAGATAATCATTCCAAGCCTTGAGATCCCAATCCATCATTCATCATCCTTCACATGAGTGCATCCTTGGTTCAGATCAAGCAAGGCATCACCAACCCATAACCAGCATCTAGATCTCACACTTTATCAGATGTTCATCACTTGCTCACCCTTTCACACCTTCTTGGCCTAATGATCTTCTCCTTATATAGGTTTAGGCTTCTCTCAATACCATGGTCCAAAACCATGTAGAATCAATACCTTGGACCCAATACCTGGGGTCATTACTTCAGACCAAATACCATGGACCAATACCAAAATACCATGGACCAAATACCACGGACCAAAACTTAGTTTTCCGACATGTACGAGCCTTTCCTTCTGTGAATCTGCGTGTGTATGTATACACGCCTTTAGCTCTGATTACCCGTGTATATACACACTTTCATCACGATCAACCTGCGTGTATCTCTCTCTTCACCTGCTGCACTATGATCTGTCCTCTGAGTGAGTTTCCATCACCTGTATCATACACAGAGTGAGTTGCCATCAAGGACAACACTTGAATCATAATGCCAACAAGCGGAGCAAGAGGAGACATGGACCATCGGAGCTAAAACAGGGGACATTTCTGTAAAAATAGCAGTGATGCACCTCAGGGCTAACAGGTTGTATGGCCTCTGGGATAAAGATAAGCTTGGACACCTTATAATTAACAGGTTCTCCAACACGTCTTGGGACAACAACCACTCTCTAGGGAAACGGAGGATAACACTTGCTCTGTGTTAGTGCACAGAAACAAAAATCTGTATAAAGGCTTGGCCGTAGGGATCCTCAATGAAAATATTATGCACTGTATTATGCATTTAAAGTTTCAAATTATTCCAGGTTCCTCTTGACCAGTCATAATGTAAACTTTGAACATATAAAACGCCTTTGTTTCTTGGATTATCATGAACCCATGGTGTCTTTATACAGTAATCACACTCAATTAGAACCATAATGGAATAGGACCCCTGCTTTGTGCAATTATGTAATGTCTCATTTTTTACCTTATTGTGTCAGTACAATCATGGTTATTATGTTAAAACTTGATAATATAGTTATTTTTTATTTTTTTTACTGAAAATATTGTCAATCACTGGATGAGGAGAAAATCTTATATAAATCTAGATATCGTGAGAGGAAATCACGGCATGAATTAGAAAGGTTTTTTTTCTAGCAGAATACCTTGTTAAGAATCAAATATCTAATTTATCTTAGTGTCCACAAAGTCAGTTTGGAAACTAAACTACCAACTACTAGCATTATGAGAAAGGATGAAAGTGATATAGAACTACTCCAAAGGTATGGACAAAGCACCCTTTTGGAAATTTCTAACTTGACAATATGGTCCAAATTATAGAACACGAATTTTTAGGAACAGAGGTTGGTTGAGATAGAAAGAGAAATTTTTGTGTGAAGACATAGAGAGAAACTTATGGGGAAGAGACAAAGACACGCAAGGGGATTTGAGACTATGATTCAAAGTAGAAGGTTTGCAAAAAAACTTTTTGAGGAATAACAATTTGTGCGAGATTGTAAATTTCTTATTTTTCTTTGAAAGATCAAGATGAATTTTTCACCCCAAGATATAAAAAGGGAGACATGATTTTTATGAGAGAATTTTTAGAGTAAGCATGAGAAGAAATGGGATAGGGGAGGTGATAAGGGACTTTTGGGAAGATAAGGATCCCCTTGTGTTATAAAATCCAAATTTGACAACCCTATAACTTTTATCAAGCCCTAGACTAGTGGGTTGATAGACAACAATTGATTTCTCTACATGGAGGGTTGCCTCCTTATCTCTACATTGTATTTACCCATTTGATGAGTGAGTGAGGCTACCTCTTGTGGTATGAGGGACTCTTGGGAAGATAAGGATCCCTTTGTGTTATAAAATCCAAATGTGGCAACCTTATGACTAGCAACAATTTGATTTCTCTATATGGAGAGTTGTCTTCATATCTCTACATTGTATTTATCCTTTTGATGCGGGCATGAGGTTACCTCTTGTGGCATGGAATTTGGATTTGGAGTGATTAATCATAAGAAATACGTAGTGCATTTCAGCATATGGTTGGGTGGAGAATGGTTGTAACCTCTTCACTTTAAAAAAACAAATAAAACAAATTCAAATAAATGTATTTTCTCCTTTAACTTGAAATGTCAATATATACGTGTAAACACTCAAGATTCATGGACAATGGATGATGTTATTGTTGAGTTGCTAAATAAAAATGTGTTGATGAACTAAAACCTAGTATAATACTAGTTGATTACTAGTTGTAATCACCATAAGAATGAGTTCATGATTTAGAAAAATGTTTATAAATATATTTAATTGTGATATCATAGGTGTACAATGATTATGATTTTTGTAATGATAATTCATGATAGATGGGTTAGAGGACCTCAACCGGCCTTGGGATTCGAACTATCCAAATCCACGGAAAGAAGCCAATTAAGCCCACCTTTAAGTAAAAAAAAAAATGTAATTTTACCGTTAAAAGTAATGTGACATGATGATGTGTAACAGCTAACCTGAAATAGAACAAATACTAAGATAAGATGAGGTGAGATGATGGCATATGTTGACAGAACATATTGACTTGCATGTCTTTGTCAAACAAGATACAAGTCGAGATGGTACCCGGCATTGCGTAGGCCGTGGCCCGCGACATCATTTTCATTGCTATCTTGTAAAAAGCAAATAACGGACGGAGGGCGTTGTCTACCAACAACATCTATTTCCCTTTGAAATTTAGGTTTAAAAAAAAATGGATCACCAGAATGTTTGAATTATTTGTTTTTTATGGTCTAAATGAATTCAATATCAGTATTCAACATTCTAAAATATTTGTTTTTATTCAATATCAGTATTTAACATTCTAAAATTTGATAGAATTTGATAGATGTAACTAAAATTTCAAAATATTCAAATTATCGTAGAATTTCATTATTATTTTCGACCAAATTTTATTAAAATCATAGTTTTTCTAAACGAAAACGTTGCCTCGCTAAACTAGTTGCAAAGATAGTAAAGCGCCAGAGATGTGGGCCCCCCTATTATTAGGACGACGGCGATATAACTAATTATATGATTTAAATATTTCATGCCCAACCCACTTAACAAAACAGACACTCACCCATTCGAGAAGTATCTGAAGAGGGGCTGGCAGTCTTGCGTCCACGCACTTTCTTCCACTCACGATCTCAAGAACCACGATCCCATAACTGTAAACGTCAGCTTTTTCCGTTAATTGCCCATGAACGGCATATTCGGGTGCAGTGTAGCCTCTGTGTTATACCAAATTCGTGAAAGCCACAAATTAATGCCCGGATTCGACAGCCTATAAAGTCTTCCGAAGACTTAATAAATGAATTGCCGAACTTACATTGTTCCTCCGACTCTGGTAGAAACGTGCGTTTGGCTTTCCGGGAAGAATCTGGCCAATCCAAAATCTGCGATTTTGGGCTGAAGGCTGTCATCTAGAAGTATATTTGGACATTTGATGTCTCTGTGTATTATGCGAACGTTGGATTCCTCGTGCAGATATGCAAGGCCTCGAGCTGTGCCCACTATAATGTTTAAACGGTGTTCCCAGCTCAAAGCATTTCTTATCTCGCCTGCAGACCTCCAGCGATAGTATTCTAAGGCCTCAATACAAATTAAAGGATTTCTGAAAACGGTGGCATTGGTAGGAACAACGTACCGAACAAATGTTTGTCAAGACTGTTATTTGACATAAATTCGTAAACCAGCAAGCGTTTGTGCTCTCGCTTGCAACATCCCAGTAAACGAACAAGATTACGGTGACGGACGCTGCTGATGAGCTTCACTTCCGTCAGAAATTCCTCAGCAGCTTGAGTAGTCTGCGTCCCATTCAGTTTCTTAACGGCAACATCCCTTCCATCCGGAAGTCTTCCCTGTTGATAAAAAATCTCATTACAATTAATCTGCAAATATACCATATTATTGAACAAAACCACGTATAATAGTATACCTTATAAACTTCTCCGAATCCTCCTCTGCCAACCATGTTGTTCCTATCGAAGTTTCCTGTCGCATCTCTGAGAACCTTGTAGTCAAAATATACTTCCCCGAAATGTCCCCTTTCCTCTATATTCTTATCTGCGGGGAGCATCACAGTAACACTTTTCGTCATAACTATTGATCCCACAAATTGTGAAAAAAAAAAATAAAAAAATTCAGAACAATTCAGCATGGGAGCTATAATGTAATCATTTATAATGACCTGTTCTAAGAGAGCTTTTCCATTGTCTAACACATCGATGGAACACCAAACACAGCACCACAAATAGAGCTGTTGAACCGATGACGCTTCCCATCAATAAAACCATTTTTTTCAATGTCTTTTTACCGGACGGGTGCGTCGTATTGACCGATATCGTACCATTCGTCAATCCGGGCAGCGTTGTGGGCGACATTGCGGGCGACACCCCATGTGTCACTGTGGTCCCATTCGTCGATCCGGGCGGCATTGTGGGCGACATTGCGGGGGAATATACCACTACTGTGGGCGATGTTGGGGGAGACACTGTACCATTCTCTGTGATAGTTGGGGGCGACACTGTACTATTCGCTGTGATATTCGCTGTCGCATTCATTCTTGCTATATTCTGCAGTGTGACTAAAACGAAAATATGAATGAACAAACATAGACTTTATATCACGATGAAACAGCAAACACATGCACAAAACGCTAAAAAATTCTCCTATCGGAAGTCTAGTTATTGGTGAAAACAAAGAAATTGAGTAAGGCATACCTCCCGACCTTGACCTTCACGCAGCGCATTATAGGTGTGTAATTTAGTCCCTTATTCTTTACTATGAGCAAGACCAAGTAAGGAATTGTTAAGTGTGAAGTCAAGTTCATGCCGTATTTTAGATTCTTTTAAATTAGATCTTTCTAGATCTCCAGGATTCTGGATTTTTCTACACCGCCATTAGTTTCTAGCTCATTCCAGATCTCCATCTGAATCACATACAGGATTTTAGATCTTTTTTTGCCTCTATAAATTTGTAATTTCTCTGGCCAAGGAAAGCAAGCCAAGGTCCAGGCTTGTTACATAATGCAAAGTGATTTCTGTTCTTCAGTGATTGTTTTATCTATTCCGTTGTTTATGACTGAGTAATCTTGTTGTTTCTCAAAAAAAAAAACAAACGGTATCAAAGCCACAGGTCTCGAGTTCGAAACGAGCATGAAGAACAACAAGTGGAAAATGATAAACAACAAGAAAAAATAATCTTGCAAGAAACTTTACAGGAGATTCAACCTGATAATGCACCACCACAGTTGGTTCGCAGATCTTCTAGGCCTCATAAGCCTTCAGAAAGGTATCCTCCTTCAAACTATATTTTGTTAACTGATGAAGGTGAGCCTAATTGTTTTCGAGAAGCTCGTAAAGTTGAGCACAGTAAAGAATAGAAGAAAGCAATGGAAGAAGAAATGAACTCTTTGTTGGAAAATAAAACTTGGGAGTTGGTAAAACTCCCAAAAGGTAGAAAGGCTCTACAAAACAAATGGGTTTACAGGATTAAGCATGAAGGTGACGAAAAGAAGGAGAGGTATAAAGCGAGGGTGGTGGTGAAAGGTTTTGCCCAAAAAGAAGGTATTGACTTCACTAAAAAAATTTCACCTGTTGTTAAAATGTCATCCATTAGAATCATTCTTGGTCTAGTTGCTACTTTAGACCTAGAATGTGAACAGTTAGATGTAAAAAATGCATTCCTTCATGGTGAATTGGAAGATATTTATGTGGAGAAGCCAAAAGGCTTCATAGAAAAAGGAAAAGAAGGCCTTGTTCGTAGGTTGAAGAAGAGTCTCTATGGGTTGAAACAGGGACCTCGACAATGGTACAAGAAATCTAATTCATTCATGTTGGAACATGGTTTTCAAAGGTTGGAAGCTGACCATTATGTCTATATCAAGAGGTATGATCAAGGAAAGTATATCATATTATTGTTATATGTGGATGACATGTTGATTATTGGGCATGATAAGAATAAGATCAATAGATTGAAGAAAGATTGGGTAGCAAATTTGTAATGAAAGGTTTGGGACTAGCACAACAGATGTTGGGCATGCGGATTATGCGTGACAGGAAAAATAAAAGGTTGTGGCTGTCACAAGAAAAATATATCAAGAAGGTGCTCAAAAAGTTTAATGTTGATCTGAAAACCACTCATGAGTGATCTCAATTACTTAATTAATGAATGAAGGTATTACAGACTCATGTGCTGGTGTATGTCTATGTTATCTTAGGCAATGGATCGATCAGATTGCAAAATACACAGACACTGGAAAATGGAAAACAGTAAGAGAAACACAGTAAGTAAACACAAGAGCACAATGAATTAACAAGGAGTTCACCCAATCCTCCTGGGCTATGTCTCCAGTCCAGCTTTCAATGGTGGCATTTTCTTTTTGTGTCTTTAAAGCAGAGCTTTTACAATGGGGAGCTCAATTTGAGTCTCCTGAAACAGATGATGCTTAGCAGGGTGGTTCTTGGATTCCCCAAGCCACTAGAATGCACAGACTCTTCCTTACCAAGTCTCGACCTCAACTAGTCTTAAATGGGATAAGTCCAATTTGGTACCCAGTTCCCAATAGATATCCTCTTAGGAATTGCTCGAACCTCTCAAGCCTTTTGTCTGCTTGATGCTACCTTACTCTGCAGGTTAGCTTGGCTCTCTGTTTTCTTCTTCATGCTTATTCTCTGTTCTGTCTCTCTGTCTCACTGTCTCCTTCTTTCTTACAGTGCTCGCTTTTCTCTCACTTCGCGCTCTCCCTATCTCTGTCTCTGTCTGTTCATGGCTTAAAGCCAATTTGTCTCATGATTTTTCACTTCCTCTTCTGCCCCTTTCGATCGCCTGCTGCTGTTCGCTTGGAGTTCCCATGATTGTTCACTTCCTCTTCCGCCCCTTTGGATCGCCTATTGTTGTTCGCTTGGAGTTCCCTGCCTCTGTGTCATCACCATTATGTAACGTCTCACAGGGAAGTGGCCACTTGTGCTCTCACGAATTGCACCAGCTCTTCCTCAGATGATTCGGTATTTTTGTTACGCTGTGTAATGATTCATCCGCCAACTCAGCGCTCAAATCGAATTTCAGACTTTTATATGCCGCAGCTTAATTCTCCCTCTAGATCCGATCATTCATCGGGCGCAATCTCCACCGTTAGATCTGGAGCCCCCAGATCCTACAGTGTTCGCTCTTATCGCGTGGTTGACTTGCTCGACCGTTAGCCCGCGATGAGAGGCGGTTTTCTCTCTCATCCACTGGACACGCATCGTGCAATGTGTGGAATCGCTCATTCTCTTATCAGATCTTCTTACCACCCAAAATGCCTCCGCTATTCCACCAGTTTTGGAGCGCGGGACCCGCCTTTCGCTTTAGCGCTTTTTCCTACTATTTCCTGACTTCCCATGCGATCGAGCGCTCGGGGCTTTTCCTTCTCGAGGGCATCAGAAATGGCCTCCGTTTTCCAATCTGGACTTCCTCACTGCTAGTTTGCATCCTACGCGATCTCCATGGGCTTCGGTCAGTGCGCTTTGACCGAAGTTCTCGTCATTCCTTGCTGACTACAAACTGCCATTGTCCAGAGGTCCTTCCTGATAGCTCTCTTTTCACAAGTTTTTGAAGTCTGTCCTGATTTGATACAGTCATAGAACTTTGATCATTTTTATGGATCCAATTTGGTTCACGGCCTTCCCACTGAAAAAGTTTTTGGACCACCAAAAGTTGGTTTTCAAGCATCGACTAAGTGAGGGTACAATTGTCTCACTTGTCCAATCTCTATCCACTTTGCACTGCTCAGCTTTGAACCCTTGAGCCCAACTCTGAGGTACTCAACATTTCCCCTGCGCGTTGTCCTCACCTTCCTGTCCAGAACTGTGTCTTCTTGCAACTCATTAAGATATTCAGGTAGCAGGTCATCAATAGAAGGTAATTGACTCTGCTCTTCGGGATCCCCAATTAGTGAAGGTTCAAACAATCTCAAGCAATCTGCATTTACGACTGAGTAGATGTGCATGTACACTGGTAGATCAAGGTGAAAAGCATTCTCACCAATCTTCTCAAGTATCTTAAAGGGTCCATACCTGATAGGCTTTAGCTTTTTACCTTACCTTGCATCCTGTCCTTGCTGATATATAGCCAGACTTGATCACCAACTTGGAAACTATGCTCCATCTGATGCTTGTCATGTCTTGCGTTGTATTTGGCTTAGCTCTTTTCCAGATGTTCCTGTACTGCTTGGTGGATCTCTTGGATTTGTTTAATGAACCTAGTTGCCCTGTCCACATCACTGTGTCCCTCAACTGTGGTGTCTTTACCGAAGACAAAATCCAAAGGAGACCTTGGTGTGAAACCCAAACAGGTCTCAAAGGGAGATCTTTGTGTAGAAGAGTGTTTTGCTCTGTTGTAAGCATGCTATGTGTAACATAAATGTTCATCCCAAAGCTTAGGATGCTTGCTGCAATATCTCCTGAGCAACTGGATCACTGTCTTGCTGATTACTTCTGTCTGGCCATCAGTTTGTGGATGAAAAGCTATACTTTTCTTTAGTTTGGTGTCCATTACTTCCCACAGACTTGACCAAAACGTCTCCACAAATCGGGTGTCTCGATCAGATACAATGGAAGCAGGTAATCCAAAATGAACCCATACATGTTGAAAAAACATTTTTGCAGTTTGTTCAGTTGTAATATGTTTATTACAAGATATCAAAATACAAATTTTGTTGAACCTATCCACAACATACAGATAATCATGACCTTTCTTAGATTTAGGTAGCCCTCCAACAAAGTCCATGGAAACACTTTCCCAAGGATGAGAAGGAACTGGTAATGGAGTGTACAAGCCTAGTTTTCTATTGTTGGGCTTGCTTTTAGCACACCTAGTACACCCTCTTACATATTTAGAAACTGTCTCATTCATTTTTGGCCAATAACAAAATCTTTGCAGGTATGCAACTGTTTTACTTACCCCAAAGTGACCTGATATTAGAGAAGTGTGAGCTTCTTGAATTATCTTTACTCTTTCATTTTGTGGAATGCACAACTTCCCACAATGATATAAGGGTCGGTCCTTTACATGATAATCCAATTCTTCTACTCGTTTTCCTTGACTTAAGGTTGCATATACATCTTTAAAGTCTATATATTGAGCATATTGTTCAATGTAGCTCTCATGTAACACAAAATTATGCTTAAGTATAGTAGATACATTTATAATGGGTCTAGATAACATATCTGCAACTTTATTGTGTATGCCCTTTTTATATCTGATGACTAAATGACACTGTTGTAGAAAACCCATCCATCTATCGTGTCTTGATTGCTACAACTTAGTTTGGGAGTGTAGATATTGAAGTGGTTGATGATCAGTTTGTATTACTGTCTCTTTGCCCATTATGTAATGTTTCCACTTTTTCACACTCTGTACTAATGCATACAATTCTTTATCATATGTAGGATAGTTAACTACTGTAGAATTAAATGTCTCAGAATAATAACATATGGGTTTACTATGTTGTGTCAACACTGCTTCCATGGCATAGTCACTGGCATCCGTTTAGATCTCAAATGGTCTTTCAAGATCAGGAAGTGCTAATACAGGTGTTTTACTAATCTTTTCTTTCAAGGTGCTGAAGGCTTTCTGCTATTTGCCTCCACACCGGAACACCTTGTTCAATCCTGTTAAAGCATGTAAGGGAGCTGCAATTAAGGAAAAGTTAGAAATGAAATTCCTTCAATATTGTGCTGCTCCTAAAAAGCTTATAACTTCTGTAGCAGATTTGGGTTTAGGCCAGTTCACAATGATTGCCACTTTAGAGGGATCTATCTTCAATTCACCACCCCCTACTATATGTCCCAAATAATTCAAAGATGTTTTTCCAAATTCACATTTTGAGAGTTTAATATAAAGTTTTTCTCTTTTCAAAACATCTAGTGTCTGATTAACATTCTTTAAGTGTTCTTCCCATGTTTTGCTAAAGATCGGAATGTCATCTAGATACACAATAATAAAATCATCAAGAAAAGGTCTGAGTACATCATTCATTAATCTCATGAAAATAGCAGGAGCATTAGTTAAGCCAAAAGGCATAACCAGCCACTCATACAATCTATGCTTTATTTTGAAAGCAGTCTTCCATGCATCTTGTTCTGCAACTCTAACCTGATGGTATCCACTATGCAAGTCTAACTTGGAAAAATAAACAACTTCTTTTAATTGATCTAAAAGATCATCTATGTGAGGAAGGGGATAACGATTTTTTATTGTTATCTTATTGAGTGCTCGGTAATCAATGCACATTCTCCATGAGCCGTCTTTCTTTCTCACCAAAATGATTGATGACTCACATGGTGATGTGCTAGGTCTGATGAACCCTTTCTCGAGAAACTCCTACACCTGCTTCTTGATTTCCACGTTCTCTAAAGCGGACAACCTGTACATTCCAATGTTAAGCAATGGAGCATCTTGCTGCAAAATAATATCATGCACTATTTCCTTTTTGAGTGGCAGACCTTTAGGTTCTTGGAACAAGATATCATACTTTGAAACAACCTTTTCTAAATCAACTTGTTGTTCAGCATTACAACCCTCAAATACATTGGTTTTATCAGGTTTCTTTTCCTTTACAACCATCAGTAAGAATTGTTTACATGAATTTATCATTCGTTTTATCTGCCCTGAGTTTATGAGAGTATAATTATTCTTGAGCTTATGAGCTCTTACAAAGTATTCAATTCCATCTTTAACAAGTAGATACTTGTTCTCAGCTTTATAGAAAATAGCTTTTCTGTCATACAAGTAAGGACTTCCTAAAACAATTCCACATATATCCAAAGGAATTATGTCTAACTCAACCTCATCTACAAATGCTGACCAAAAGAAAACTTGAGTTTGCATTGTCTAGTCACTTGTAGTTGTGCTTTATCACTTAACCATCCTAATGGGTATGGTTTCTTGTGAGGTG
>APFE031401951.1:0-28645 GCA_000404065.3 Pinus taeda | reverse complement strand
TCATGTATTTTTCTCTCATTTTCTTCATCAATAGTAGATTGTGCAGAATTACTAGTAGATGCTTTAGAATTCTTACCTCTCATACTTGTGGCTGCAATAGTTGTTTCATCTCCTAAGTCTGACCCCAAATCTTTCTGAATAGCTGCAACATTCTTCTTCTTCTTGCCCTCGAACTTCTTAGGTCTCAGCTCCGGATGCAGAATCCAATAGTGCTCATCATCATGCCCATCCTCTTTACAGTGAGTGCACAAAGCCTTGTTTTTCTGTGCAATGTTAGCCTTCCTTGCTTTCAATTTCTGCTTTCTTTTCTCCTTATTCTTGTTTCCAGTGGGTTGGGATGATCCCCCAACTTCTGGACTTCCATTCTTTCCTCTAGCTTCTAGATGAGTAGCTTGTGCAGATACCTCATCTATACTAGTGGGATTAAACATGAGGATAGTGTACTTCATGTAGCTGTGTAGACCACCAATGTACTTCAACAGAGTCTTAGGTGAGTCTAATGAAATTCCTCGAATCAATTCTCTCTTTCTAAATTCTTGAGTGTATCCCTGTACACTTTGCCCTTTCAACTGTCAAAGAGTTTGCCAGCTCATCATGGCTTGCTGCATGTAGGCCAATGGATAGAACTGTTTTCTTATCGTAGAAACAAATTCACTCCAGACAAAGATAGTCTTACCATGTCTTTTCATATCATCTTGGGTCTTGCCTTCCCACCAAACTAAGGCAGTGCTTCCAAGGCATAGGCTTGCCAATTGAATCTTGCTCTTGTTTGAGTCGATACTCTACACTCTGCAATAAACATCAATTTGTCTAATCCAATTGTCCAGCTTTTCTGCATTCAACTCTCCATCATATATAGGTAAATCAAATTTAACATCTAGTTTAATCAAAGATGCTTTCTTTTTATGTTCAGGGCTATTAGGAGGTGTGAGAAATCTTTCTTCTTTCCCTTTACCTTTGAGTGGTCATGGAAGTGAGACTCATCTTCTCCTTTATCTTGTTTGGAGCCTGATGAATCTTCATCCTTCTGTTTTCTAAAGTCCCTATACATTTCCTCTACCATGGACTTTATGGCTAGGAAACTATCTATGAATTGAGGGTCTAGCCCCATAGAACCTTCCTCTGACATTGTCTTCTGAGGATAGACTCTCCCAATTTTGGGATTAGTTTCGACCAACTCTCCTTCTCCTAATTTGAGCTTTGATCTAGTTAGCATTCAACAGTTAAATCCAACACAAGCTTGTCTAACCTTAATAGCCTAGAACTCTGATACCACTTGATCTGAAAATCACTCGTAAGTAATCTCAGTTACTTAATTAATGAATGAAGGTATTACAGACTCATGTGCTGGTGTGTGTCTATGTTATCTTAGGCAACGGATCGATTAGATTGCAAAATACACAGACACTGGAAAATGGAAAACAATAAGAGAAACACAATAAGCAAACACAAGAACACAACGAAGTAACAAGAAGTTCACCCAATCCTCGTGGGCTACGTCTTCAGTCCAGCTTTCAGTGGTGGCTTCTCCTTATTGTGTCTTTAAAGCAGAGTTTTTATAATAAGGAGCTCAATTTGAGTCTCCTAAAACAGATGATGCTTAGTAGGATGGTTCTTGGATTCCCCAAGCCACTAGAGTGCACAGACTCTTCCTTAACAAGTGTCGACCTCAACTGGTCTTAAATGGGATGAGTCCAATTTGGTACCTAGTTCCTGACAGATATCCTCTCAGGGATTGCTCGAACCTCTCAAGCCTTCTGTCTACTCGATGCTACCTTACTCTGCAAGTTAGCTCGGCTCTCTGTTTTCTGCTTCTTGCTTATTCTCTGTTCTGTCTCTCTGTCTCACTCTCTCCTTCTTTATTACAATGCTCGCTTTACTCTCGCTTCGCGCTCTCCCTGTCTCTGTCTTTGTTTGTTCATGGCTTAAAGCCAATTTGTCTCACGACTGTTCGCTTCCTCTTTCGCCCCTTTGGATCGCCTGTTGTTGTTCTCTTGGAGTTCCCTGCCTCTGCGTCATTGCCACTGTGTAATCTCTCATAGGGAAGTGGACCACTTGTCCTCTCACGAACTGCGCCAGCTCTTCCTCAAACGGTTCGGTATTTTGGTTACGCTGTGTAATGATTCATCTGCCAACTCAGTGGTCAATTCGGACTTCAGACTTTTATATGCCGCAGCTTAATTCTCCCTCCAGATCTAATCATTCATCAGGCGCAATCTCTGTCGTTAGATCTGGAGCCCCCAGATCCTACGGTGTTCGCTCTTATCGCGTGGTTGACTTGCTCGACTGTTAGCCTACGACGAGAGGTGGTTTTCTCTCTCATCCGTTGGACACGCGTTGTGCAATGTGTGGTATCGCTCGTTCTCCTATCAAATCCGCTTACTGCCCAAAACGCCTTCGATATTCCATTGGTTTTGTAGCACAAGACCCGATTTTTTCTTTAGCGCTTTTTCCTATGGTTCCCTGGCTTCCCATGTGACCGAGTGCTCTGGGCTTTTCCTTCTCGAGGGGTTTTTCCCAGCGAGCGCTAATCGCGCATCAGAAACAACCTCGGTTTTCTGATCCGGACTTCTTAACTGCTAGTTTGTGTCCTGCGCGGTCTCCATGGGCCTCGGTCAGCGTGCTTTGACTGAGGTCCTCGTCGTTCCTTGCTAGCTACACACTTCCACTGTCCAGAGGTCCTTCCTGATAGCTCTTTGTTCACGAGTTTTTGAAGCATGTCCTAATTTGATATAGTCATAGAACTATGATAATTTTTATGGATCCAATTCGAATAAAATATGAAGGATTCCAAGCCAGTTGGTACACCCCTTGCAACCCACTTCAAGCTGAGTATTGAATTATGTCCTAGTGATGACAAGGAGAAAGAAGAGATGAGTAATATTCCTTATGCTTCAGTAGTTGGCAGTTTGATGTATGCCATGGTATGCACATGACTAGACATTGCATATTCAGTGGGAGTAGTGAGTAGGTTCCTTGCCAATCCAGGCAAACAACATCGGAAAGTAGTAAGATGGATTTTGAGGTATCTCAAGGGTACTATTCATTATTGTTTATGTTTTGGTCATGATGAGACTGTGCTTGAAGGATTTACAGATGCGGATATGGCTGGAGATATGGATACCGAAAAGTCCACTATAGGTTATTTGTATACATTTGCAGCTATAACAGTATCTTGGGTGTCAAGGCTACAAAGAATAGTCACCCTCTCTACAACAGAAGCAGAGTACATAGTTGCAACAGAAGCTTGTAAAGAGATGTTGTGGATGCAGCAATTCCTAGGAGAGATAGGAATAAAGTAGGACAAGTATGTGTAATATTGTGATAGTTAGAGTGCCATTCACTTCGCAAAAAACCTAGAATTTCATTCAAAAACCAAGCACATTGACTTAAGGTACCATTGGATTCGGCATGTGTTGGAGGAAGAACAATTATCCTTGGAAAAGATCCATACAGATAGGAACTCTGCTGATATGCTCACTAAGATTCTACCACGAAATAAACATGAGTTATGTAGAGGCATGGTAGGACTCGGTGTGACTTGATGACTCTTATTTGGCTTTAAGTGGGAGGATGTTAAGTGTGAAGCCAAATTCACGCAGGATTCTAGATCCTTCTAGATCAGACCTTTCTAGATCTCGAGGATTCTAGATCTTTCTTCACCACCATTAGTTTCTAGATCATTCCAGATCTCCATCTGAATCACATACAAGATTCTATATCTTTCTTCTGCCTCTATAAATTTGTAATTTCTCTAGCCAAGGAAAGTAAGCCAAGGTCCAGGGTTGTTACGTAATGCAAAGTGATTTCTCTTCTCCAGTGATTGTTTTATCTATTCCACTATTTCTAACTGAGTAATCTTGTTGTTTCTAAAAAAAAATAACAAAAAAACAGGAATCATTAATGGAGCCAATGGTAAAACTTTCGTTGCAAAAGCATGGGGTTATGACTACGTGGCGGAGTTGGCTCTTTAAGAGAATATTTTCAAATATTCATTAAATGTCTTATTATTTTGAATAGTTTACATAATATTATTGTATCTATGTTAATTATTTTAAAATGAGAAATTCTGAAAATGTTGTTTAATATATTAATGTTTTCTGGGTTTAATGTTACATGTAAGAAAAATCTAAAAACTATGTTAATTATTTAAATCATAAGAAACCTAGAAAATGATATCTAATATTATTCAAAATCTTAAGTAATCTTTAAAATTATATTTTATATATTACTTATTTATTTTTAATAATTCCAGCCAATGTTACATGAAAGAACAACATAGCCAACTATGTTAATTATTCAATTCCTCACAAATCCCAAAAATATATTTTGTATTTCACTTCTTTTTAACCTCATACTAGATGGAGGAACAATCTAAATAATCTGCTCTAGGGAACCTACACATAAGATTTGGGTTTGAACCAACCTCCACGCGAAAATTGGATTTGAACCAATGTTCTACTCTAAGGGAACCTTTACGTGAGATTCAGATTTCAACCAATGATTTTATGAGGACAAATCCCCGTACAAAACAAATTGTCTACATGCGAGAGGTAAATACTATATCACTTATCCCAAAAGCTATTAAATAATTCTATACATTTTCGAGTTATTAGAACTATTCACAACATGTTTTCTCTACTTTTATAATACCTCTAACATGTTTCCTCTATTTTTAGAATACCCCTAACATGAAGATTATCTCATGGAATATTAGAGGCCTAAATTGCAAAGGAAAATAGGGGCTTTTTAAAGAAAACTGGCACACTTAAGGAAACTAAAACTTCCAATGAGACAGACACTAATCACATAAGCAAATGGGCAAGTGAAACTAAAACTTCCAATGAGACAATCACCAATCTCATAAGCAAATAGACAAGTGATTGTAGCATGATCACTAACGACGCACAATGCCTCTTTGGAGGCCTTGCTATTATATGGAGCACCCAAGACATACATGTTCTAAACATGTTTTCTTCCTTCTGCATCATCACTATTCAATTCCAACTCATTGGATTAGCTGAAGCCTGTTACCTTTAAAATGTTTATTTTCCAACCTCTCCAAAGGAAAAACTCCTCTTCCTTCATTCCATCATTGACACACACAATCTCTTCTCCCCTTCCCCCTAGATCCTTGGTGGAGATTTTAACCTTATCAAATAATTAGAAGAGGAATGAAAAGGTATAAGGCAACTAGATGTAGACTCTATCCTCTTTTAGGAGATAATGCCATCCTCTTAAAGTTTTCATCTCAATACCACCAATGGTATCTTCACCTGGAATAACTGACGAGGGGGGACGCAACAAGTGCCTTTGAAATTGGATCGTTTCTTATTCATGGAACCCATAATGACATGGGACATCATCTTGGAGGCATCCATTCTTCCTAGTCATGGTTCAGATCATTGGCCCATATGTTTAAACATAAACCTGAAGTCTCAACCCCATAACAAACCTTTTTGCTTTGAAAAGTGATGGCTACCCCATCCAAACTTTCAAGCCAACAAAAAGCAATTGTGGGGAGAACATGATGCCTTGGGAGGATGATTAATGTAAAAACTCCATCAAAAACTCAAACACAAAAAAATGATGCCTTAAAGGCTGGAACAAAACCAAATTCGGCGACACTTTGAAAGAAGAGCGCAAGTTGGAACAAAAGATGAAAGCAATATAGTAGGAAGTCGTCATATATGGAAGAAGGCATTAATCAAAGAAGAGGCTTTCAATATCACTGATCCGAAGGAACAATGAAAGTAGGAATAATATTTATGATAGCAAAAATCCCAAGTCTGGTGACTTAAAGAGGGGGAAAAGAAAACCACCTTTTCTCACAAATCCATGCTTTAGCATTGCCACCACAAATGCAAATCCTCCATTAAAATTTTGTTAGAGAATTTTTTTTGAATCATCAAGAGATCTCTAAAGAGCTTATTCTGTTTTTACCAAAACAGTATGGGTATGGGTACCCCAGTAGTTCCCAAAGCATGAGAATTCACACAAATATTGGAACATTTCTCTCTCACCCGTGGTATGGAAATCAATAAGATCAAATCTCAAGTTTTCTTCTTCAACACCCCAATTGCAGTGGATAGAAATATTTCTATAATTTTAAGTTTTCAAAAATGTAAGCTCCTCACAAAATACTTGGGTGCTCTATTAGTTGTTGGCTCCCTCAAATCGAGCTTATGGGTGGAGTTATTATCTAAATAGAACAAAAAAATGGTGGTTTGGGCCTTCCACTCCCTAATGTTGTTGGAGGATTGGTTCTATTAAAATTAGTGCTTCAAGCCTTCCTCACCTATTTATGTTCAGTACTTATAGCTTTGACCTTGATCCCATAGGAGCTATGATGTATCCAACACACCTTCCTCTACAGCAGATCCCATTTGGAAAATAAATGGGCCTTAATGGCATGGGATAAAATCTATAAGTTGAAGCTAAAATGAGGACTTGGATACACGACCCCGTGATCATGACAATAGTGTTGGGAGAAAAAGTATAGTGGAGATGGATACAAGGAGGTTTGGGCCTATGGAAAAGCATCTGGAACTGCAAATATGCTCCCCATTTTTCCTTCACAACACCTCATACAGATGCACAACATAGCCTTTGGTTCTTCCATGTGGTCTCTTACCAAAAATGGTATACAATTAATTCAACAACGCTACTTCTAGGAAGTCAAAGATAGTCACATTGCTTTATTTTGGGAAGACTCATGGAAACAACTTCCTAAACTTTGTGACAAAAAACAACTAGATATGATGCTATTATAGATGACTTATTAGGGGTTAAAAAAACTTGTTGATTATTAGAGAAATACTGAAATTAGCTCACAATTGCAACAATAGTTACCATCAAAAGCATGACATCCCAAGTTGGAGAATGGGTTATGGCGATGTTTCTGGGGAAGTCTCCAAAAATTGCTCATCCCCTTTTCACCCAAGCTGGAAAAACTTCACTGAGGCTACACATCAGAAGGAACCTTTTCCATACATGAAGCTCATCATCTTGAAGCTAGACATCAAGCTTTACAAGTTGATGAGTTATGGAACAAAATTTGGAAGTATAACACTCTGCCAATATATCCTTCTTTTTATGGCTTCTAATGCAAAATAAGATGGGACAATATTCAAAAGCATAATTACTAAGGACCATCTAGATTCTCACTTTGTCTTCTCCATCTGGAAAACCTTGAACATCAATTAAAAAGTTGTTATTTCTCCTCATGCTTTTGGACTAGGCTAGAAGAACGCATTACTCACTGTGATAGGGACACGCCCAATATCTTAAATACCATCACAAATTGAGAAAAAAACATTTTCCAACTTTATTCTCAACTACATATGGAAATTATCCCCCAACATCCTCCTATAGGAAATATGGAAAGAGTGCAACAAAAAAAATTTCAAGGGCTCTGCCATTCCCCTAGTATGTCTCTTGAATTCCATTCTTTGTAACATTAAAGAATCCATTCTTTCATTCTCTTGATCTCCCCAAGACTAACAATATCATGGTAGAAAATATAGGATCCTACATAGTTGGCATCTTTTCGACCCTCCTTCTCCATCATACTCTTCCATTTCCCTGCCATCCCCCACCCATTCCATCTGTTTGGTCTCCCCTTCCTCCCTCCTTCCTCAAATTAAACTTTGAGGGGGTATCTAAAGGAAACCCTAGACTAATGGGATATGGTAGTATCATTCGCGACCTTGACGACATGCCTCTTTACATTTTCTCAAGCATGCAACGCCTTAACAACAACAATGCAACTGAACTCATGGATTTTATATTAGGTCTAGAAATTGCACAATATTAAGGATTTATTAAGCTCTTTATGGAAGAGGACTCCCCACTGATTGTGAACATGCTACACAAAATCCACAATGCTATATTGGTACACAAAGTATGCAATTGTTTGTGACTGGAAGCACTTATCTATTGGGTATCCTCTCTAATTATCAACATCCTATTTATCATTCCCTCCCATGTTCGATGAATAGGTAAAATAATCAATAAACTACTGGCTAATTATGGAATCCTTCATTCCTTAACCAAATTTTATGCACTTAGAACCTCTTGCCATATTCCCCCTTAAGGAAATTTATTTTAAGTGTATTTAGAAATAACTTTCAGCCCTGGATGGGGTGCATTATGAGGAAAAGTGAGGGGGAGAGGGGGGGAGGGGGTGGGATGGGGGTAGGCTATCAACGTCCTACCTGGCCAAAGGACCAAGGGACATGACAATGCACCCCCATAGTGAATATGTTTGTATTATCCCAATTCTCTGCATGTAGTTGGTCATTCGCAACATTAATTCATTAAGCACCCCACACTTGAGACTTGATTGTAATTTGCGCAGTCTGTCTATTTGTACGGACTCCACTCTTGTGGAGTGCTAGCTTGTGTCAATTATGGTTATTGTTCCCTGTATTCTTTTTTAGAGAAAGCGTAGTTTTGATGCTAATGGTGACTAGCCTAAAACAAACATGTATCACAAGTTATGACTCACGATAACTTTGATTAGGGTTCTCTGTTGACCCACTCCTTTGATCCTTAACCTAACAACATATGAAAACTTGGATTTGGAAATCATTTCTTTAGTGGAGTTGGTTCTTCCTTTGTTCTATGAAACTGCATTATCAATGGTTATTTCCAAAATTCAAGAAGGTTTATGCCCTTTCTATAGTTATTTTTCTGTTGTAAGTTAGATGGCAATCAAGCATCTTTTTCATCCAAGATTTTCTGCATGCAGGGTGCAAATAATCTATCTTGCTAAAAAATGGTCCTAGATGCGGCTTCACTGAACTACTCCTAACTAGGATTATGACTCCAATTTCTCTCTCTCATTCGATGGTTCTTCTTTATTCCTCTAGTGCTTTTATCTCTGGTTAGTTTCAATGGGTTTTGTTATCTATTTTCTTCAGTATTCTAGCAACTACTATGTAGACTTAGCCTTTGGACCTTTTCACTAGTTAGCATTGTTTTGCTCGCCATGCTTCTTCTCTAGTTGGCCCTCTTCCTTCATCATCAAAAGTTTTTGGCTATTTCAATCGTCTGTGGTACTTGTCATGCTATCTTTCTGACCCATGGCTCTTCCACATGGCACTCCCTCAGGCTTCAGAAGCTCTCGTATCCCCTCCCTTAGCCCTATACCACCTAATTGTTTCTAGCCTGTCCTGCATGCCTCGTTAGTGTGCCCCATCTGTAGGGGAGCAACTTACTACCAAGAACGAGCCCATAGGAAAAGCACACATACGTATCGTTAATTGGAGGAAACTACTTCCCATTTTTCGCAAGCTCACTCTGAGGCCCATCCAAGTGGAACTTACTTGCATTGAGGGGGTAGGAACCTCTCATAAGCATTAGATATTAGGCATGGAGGTGTTTACTAAGTTAGCATAGTGATTACCATATATTAGGCATACTTATGGATGCCTCAACCAGTACATGCACATAATAGACTTATATTGGCACATGAAATTACTCCTTGGAAGAACCTTATTGGACTAGCACGAGCATTAGACTAATGTCCTCCATTTAATTGAGCATCTACATCACCATATGAAAGACCTGGATCAAAGAATTAAACACATTGAACAACACCTTGGTAACCCACACCTAGTTGGAGGCATCCCAGGTAACTAAAAATATCCCATCAAGGCTGTAGCCACAGATTCTGATCCTTCCTCTTAGTTTCTATTGTCTTTATTTTATTGGTTTCTAGATCCTACTATTCACTTCTAAGGTCGAATAGACCCACTTTCAGGGAAAATTTTAGGGGCTAATATTCGCCCATGGGCTAATTTTCTATACTTTTTCCAAAAAAAGGATTCGCTAATTTCCATTTTCTTGTAAAAATGATTCGCTCAAATTTTATAGAATGAAATTATTTAACCCTAAAAATCACCAAAAAAATTATATATAGACTATATACAAATATTATAAATTTGAATATTTTTACAAAAATATCTCCAAAATTTTTATAGATTTCATATTATGGACTAGTGGGATTTCCCAAGGTTTCTAAACTTTAAGATAAATTTGCATCCTTAAATTTTCCTTGCCCACTTTTCAACTTTTGTATGTTTAATATTGACTATCTTAATACTCTGTCATATTATACCTATCTATGGAGAGTGAACTTTTGACTTTGGTATGGTCTCTCTAATAAAAGACTAACCTAAGTTTTTAAATATTATCATGTACTCTAAAAAGAAATCCAATTATTATTATTATTCTAAAGGCTTAACAATAAAATATTAAATTAAAAAAATAAAGGATGGAACACATTGAAAAATTCGTTGGTATCCTAAGTAACAAAAAAAATCCCATCGAGGTTGCAGCCACTGATTTTGATCCTTTGTCTTAGTTTCTGTTGTCTTTGGTTAACTGATTTCTAATTCTTACTACTCACTTCCAAAGTTAAATAGACCCACTTCTCAATTTTTGTTATCTTAGTACACTTTTATCTTATGTTTCTATAGAAAATGAACTTTTAGCTTTAGTATGGTTTCCCTAATAAAAAGTTAACCTAAATGATTTAGTATTATCATATATAAATTATTATTTTAAATACTTAAAAATTAAAATTAAATTTAAAAAAAATAAACTACGATATCATTTAAATGAGTTTGACGAGGTGAAACATTGAATTTATGTTTTCGAAATATTTATGATTTACATTTTAAAAATTGGGGACGATCTCGCTACCTTGTCCACTTGAAGAGCATTAAATGGAAAAACGCTGTGCAACCACCTAGTTAGCATTAAATACAGGCGCAATGAATTGTTTATTGATTTTGGTGGTGAGGATTGAAGGTAGTTGTAGGTGTGAGCTCGAGGAGCCGACCTCCCTGTTGTCTGCTCTTTTGACTGGCTCCTGCGTTTTACTATTTTGGCTTATTTTCGCACTTGACATGTGCATTGAGAGGAATGCTTTTTGCTTTGAGCTGCACAAGTGGAGTTTTGGCTTATTTTGGCACTTGACATGTTCTATGAGAGGAATGTTTTTTGCTGAGAGCCGGAGAAGTGGAGGCAGTTGGGTAGTTTAGGCTGGAGATGTTGAAACTGGGGTTTGGTAGACTGTGTCTTGGTGCGGTGGGAGAATTGTGAGTTTGGATGCCTAATAATAAGCTTGAGGGACATAATTTGCAGTGGATGTCGGAAAAGTGGAGGCTGGTGTAGAAATTTAGTTCTGTTGGCTTCGACAAATGGATGTGGATGTCAGCACACGTTTCAAATTGTGGTTGCAGACTCCAGAATGTTGGTATTGAATTTTCTGGTTTACCTTGTAATACTTTATATTACTCCAGGTTGTGCTAGTTTAGTCCCTATCTGTGTAATTGTTGCCGTGGTGTCTATGTACATTTTGGGTCTTGGGTTTGGTCTGGCTTGGGAAAATAAATCTGTGAGAAGTATTGTTCAAGGAAAGGGGTCTCTTATGTCGAGTTTGTTGTCGGGGAAAACACACTTTTTCCTTTCTGTTTTAACTTATTTTGGTGCAATTATGGAATTCCTGGTACACCATTGGGTTTGTGATTTGTTGTCTAATTTATTTTGGTGAAATTATGGAATTCCTGGTACACCATTGGATTTGTGACTTGTTGTCTGACTACTTTTTTTTAGGTTTAATTAGGTTCCATAGCGAGTGGAGTCAATCTTCGGGTGTTTGAGTAGGAGTTCCATAGTGTGGTATAGTCTGGTCTATCTTTCATTGTGATGGAACTGATATCTTTTTGGGTTTGTTTTCTGGTAGTGTTTGGTTTAGGTTTTACTCCAATCACTTTTTAGGTAATGGTTGTTTTAATTTTGTTTGAAGTCTAATCGCCTCTTTTCTGTTATGCTGCTTAGAAAACGGAAAGGGTGGTGGTGGAAACAACCCACAAGTTCAATGCAGCTTTTAATCTTTTCCTGGGATTCAACAACTACATATTTTAACTCAGTAACCCAGAAATACAATGAGAAATCAAGAAATTAGAAACGCAGGTGGGAGCGAAAAGTCAATCCTACTCTAACTCTGATATTCTGATATTCTGGATGAGGTCTCTCGCTGTGTTTTAGACCTTGGTCATACTAAGGGATCGAAACAATAATATCTCAATTATGTTTTTCTTCATTAGCAAATAAAGACTCTGTTTGGTCCGGTATTGAAAGACAAATATGTGAAAAAGACTCTGTTTGGTCCGGTATTGAAAGACAAATATGTGAAAAAGACTCTGTTTGGTCTGGTATTGAAAGACAAATATGTGAAAAAGCATAACGTGTTTGTGTCTTTGGAAGACATCAAAAAAATGTTGGAGAACCAAAATAACCAACATGTTACCATGGATATTCTTGAATCTAGACTGACTGATATGGAAAGGCACTTGCATTGTGATATAAACGCTAATGCTCCTCCTAAATCAAGTGACACTAATGCCGTAAAGAATTGTTTTTTTGTTGTTTTATAATATTAACTTTGGATTTTTCTTAAATTTTCCATGTCGAAAAAAATTCACAAGGACCTTGCAACAAGTTTTTTAAATCTCTATGGCTTGGAAATCTGTGCCCACGAGTTTTACCTCTGCTCACCCTTGTGCACTCCTGTGAAAACAATGATGACCTACTTGAAAACCTGAGCGGCTCATTAGATGAGCTACCATTACTTTTTGTTAACATTATATGGAACAACCAATTTATCCATGGTCTCGTGAATAAAATGGCCTGAATAGTATTCAGTTCAATCCCTGCACCTACCTTACAAATAAAGGTAAGTTCAATGTATACTCCACCGAAACGAGCCGTAGGCACCATACAAAAGACATCATTTCATAAATTTCCCTGAAGAACGATCAATAATAATACAGTAATGGTGATATTAATACCGATGGAGCAGCTTAATTTCTATTTTCATATTCACAACTTTGTGGAATTTTGATTGTAATGGTGATATTAATATCGATAGAGCAGTTTAATTTCTATTTTCATCTTCATAACTTTGTGGGATTTTGATTATTTTGTTGAGTATAATTGATTAAAACTAGCATTTGCACCTTATGTTGCAAAGGAAACGCCGTAAGGCATAGAGTGGTGAAGAATAGCATAGAGTGGGGAAGAATAGGGACATGTATAAAGTGGGGAAGGATAGGAACATGTGAATGGACATTGTTGAAAGTAAGGGTGGAAGATAATGAGTTACAATTGCAATAGTTAGTTATGTGTATTTTGAAAATGGATATTTTGTAAATAATAATAATTTGTGAAAGAATAGCGACATGTATAGGCCCAATCAAGGTTGTGAACCTTGAGCAAGGCCAGCTTTTGTAGAATGTAACAGTGAATAACTCCAATGTATTTCATAACCACGTTGGCTTCATCTTCCAAAATACTCAGTATGATCGCTTGCTTTTTGGAACTCGTCAGTGTAATCTTGGACAAGCTGCTTGTGACGCTATCTAAGACACTGGCTCTGGATTTTCTCCTCCCTTTCACGCCTGGCTGGATACAATTTCCTTCTCAGCAAAACTTTGAACTCGTTATAATACATAACAAGTGCTTTCTTTTGCTGTTACAAATTCTAGCAATAGCTTTCGCACCACAGGAGGGCATGCTTTGACATTTTCAAACATGCAAAGGTAATCTTTTGCACATCAGAATGTCCCTGACAACTGAAATAAACCTCAAGCTGCCTTAATCTGTTATTCAGTTTTTCTGTATGCATCTGCCCATCAATTTGTTGAAAGGTTCGTCTTCACTCTTCCTGGGGCTTTTCTCCCTCCAAGTGATACTATTGTATGGTTTTAATCATCCACTTCTAGGATTGTATAGCACTCTGATATCAAATGACCTGCTCTGTCACCTGCCAACACAAAGACATTAACAGGGGACCAAACTGCTAGTCAGTATTAAAGTAATACCCAGAAAACAGGGCAGATCGATTTATATACATAGTTCATGCCAGAGAAATTAGAAAAACACAGTAGATCAGAAGAGTCTTTGGATACCTTCTAATGAAAAATAGAGCAAAGAAACCAAAGCTACTAACAGAGAGCTATGAGGACGCCCAAAACAGGGACATTTCAGTCGTTTTACATTTAGCATTTAGGGAAGTAAGAAAATATAGGAAGCAAGATATTACCCGTGAGATTTATTACACAAAAGTTCAAAACTATTTTGAGAAGGAAGAGTATGGCTTTATTCACTGGGAAATTTCTATACAGAGTTTTGTTACAGATGAGTACAGTTGTTTTGCACTCTAGTATTGGCAGCAAGATTTACATGCGTTGTTCTGGTCTGTATCCTGTTGTGCTCGTGACTTTTCTTCTCTCTCTATCCTTTCTCCTTCCATCGAACTCAGAGAACCCTAGTGAGAAGCTAAACTAACAAAGCAAAACAAAGAAACTTCCCAAAAATTGTTTTTCCTGAATGGTTGTCATGATTATCCTACCAACGTGGCATGAATGCCCATTTGGCTTTGATTGCTTTGATGCCCTGGATGGATCATAAACCAGAAGATCATGTTGTCTCTCCTATGAGTTTTTCTTTATCGTAAAACACAAACACTGGGACATGGGTCCTTGGTTTAATGGAAAAGTGTGGAATTCACTGGTCACAGGTCTCAAGTTTTATTCTTGCAAGTGACAGTGGCACTCTTGTGTTAGCCAATCACTGGGCCAGCAATGATTCAGATCTTGGAAGTTTCACAACAGTGTCATGTTGACAGAAAGAGCACAAAATCTCTATTAATGAGAGTTGAAAACTCGTGGAGTCTTTTAAGTGCTCCCATGTCGAACTCAGCTCAGTACTGATGCAAGTCCAAGTTAACTTGGTTCCCAGTTTGAATTGTGAAGTGTCAGACCTGCAAGTATTTGTGGGTTACTTGCTAGGCAGATGGAAAAAAAACACTGACCATCATCAAAACATCTAACCCAAGATTTTTACTTGGATCCCTTTGGTAAATGGATCTGGAAATGAGTGCACTCGCAGAGATAATTTTGCGACGAGCTCAACTTTAACACATTCTTAGAATGTGATGATACTATTTTAGATAAGACAATTTTGAGCGAAATTGTGATTTTTTTCTTTATTTAAAATGTATTTTTAACACAAATGATTCCAGTTACTTCCGAAATCTTAGTTCACACCTTTGAACACACATAATACAAACTACACAACTCACTAACCGATCCCTATCAAACTGGCGTGAAGATAAAAATTCAAACACATTCATAAAAATGATTAAGGCAGCGAACTAACTCCGAATATTTATTAACAAAATGAATCTGAATAGAAAATTCAATTCCAAATATTTAAAGACTGCTTGACACCTTCACACCCTTGGAAGATAAGATAAGAATGCTTCAAACACATTCACGATAAACATTGAGAATGAATGTGTATAGCAAATTCAATTCCAATCATTTATAGACCGCTGACCATCGTCAAAACATCTGACCAGCGTTTTTTTCCATCTGCCTAGCAAGTAACCCGCAAATACTTGCAGGTCTGACACTTCACAATACAAACTGGGAACCAAGTTAACTTGGACTTACAACAGTACTGAGCTGAGTTCAACGTGGGAGCACTTAAAAGACTCCACGAGTTTTCAACTCTCATTAATAGAGATTCTGTGCTCTTTCTGTCAACATGACACTATTGTGAAACTTCCAAGATCTGAATCATTGCTGGCCCAGTGATTGGCTAACACAAGAGTGCCACTGTCACTTGCAAGAATAAAACTTGAGACCTGTGACCAGTGAATTCCCCACTTTGCCATTAAACCACGGACCCATGTCCCAGTGTTTGTGTTTTACGATAAAGAAAAACTCATAGGAGAGACAACATGATCTTCTGGTTTATGATCCATGCAGGGCATCAAAGCAATCAAAGCCAAATGGGCATTCATGCTACGTTGGCAGAATAATCATGACAACCATTCAGAAAAAACAATTTTGGGGATGTTTCTTTGTTTTGCTTTGTTAGTTTAGCTTCTCACTAGGGTTCTCTGAGTTCGATGGAAGGAGAAAGGATAGAGAGAGAAGAAAAGTCACGGGCACAACAGGATACAGACCAGAACAGCGCATGTAAATCTTGCTGCCAATACTAGAGTGCAAAACACAATTGTAATCATCTGTAACAAAACTCTGTATAGAAATTTCCCAGTGAATAAAGCCATACTCTTCCTTCTCAAAATAGTTTTGAACTTTTGTGTAATAAATCTCACTGGTAATATCTTGCTTCCTATATTTTCTTACTTCCCTAAATGCTAAATGTAAACCGACTGAAATGTCCCTGTTTTGGGCGTCCTCGTAGCTCTCAGTTAGTAGCTTTGGTTTCTTTGCTGTAATTTTCATTAGAAGGTATCCAAAGACTCTTCTGATCTACTGTGTTTTTCTAATTTCTCTGGCATGAACTATGTATATAAATCGATCTGCCCTGTTTTCTGGGTATTACTTTAATACTGACTAACAGTTTGGTCCCCTGTTAATGTCTCTGTGTTGGCAAGTGACAGAGCAGGTCATTTGATATTAGAGTGCTATACAATCCTGGAAGTGGATGATTAAAACCATACAATAGTATCACTTGGAGGGAGAAAAGCCCCAAGAAGAGTGAAGATGAACCTTTCAACAAATTGATGGGCAGATGCATACAGAAAAACTGAATAACAGATTAAGGCAGCTTGAGGCTTATTTCAGTTGTCAGGGACATTCTGATGTGCAAAAGATTACCTTTGCATGTTTGAAAATGTCAAAGCATGCCCTCCTGTGGTGGGAAAGCTATTGCTAGAATTTGTAACAGCAAAAGAAAGCACTTGTTATGTATTATAACGAGTTCAAAGTTTTGCTGAGAAGGAAACTATAGCTAGCCAGGCGTGAAAGGGAGGAGAAAATCTAGAGCCAGTGTCTTAGATAGCGTCATAGGCAGTTTGTCCAAGATTACACTGACGAGTTCCAAAAAGCAAGCTATCATACTGAGTATTTTGGAAGATGAAGCCAACGTGGTTATGAAATACATTGGAGTTATTCACTGTTACATTCGACAAGAGCTGGCCTTGCTCAAGGTTCACAGCCTTGATTGGGCCTGTACAGAGATAGTGTAATGAAGCCAAAAGCAAATGAGGTGCTGTGATTAGAGGGAGCTCCAGAGAACTAATGAGAGAAATGAATGAACAAAAACATACCATGAAAGGTAAAGGTTGCTAGTACCGTACAAAGGATGGATGAAGAACAGAATGATGAATGTAAGGCAAAAGAATGGACCATTGCAAAAGACATGGGCATACCAAGGACCAATGTTGGGAGTTACATCCAGAACTGATTCCCAAGAATCGGGAAAGAAAAAAATTCCCTGGGATGAAATGTGCTCCAATGGACAAACAAGAAGTCGGAGGAACAGGAAGATGGATGAAAACTGAACCTTATGGATCAGCCTCGCCCTGAGCGAAAAAATGAAAGCAAAAACGTCTTCTTTGTGAAGGGTCAGTTAAAAAGTCCATTACTTACAGCCCATTAGCTAGAAAAATCTGATATCTGAAGCTTTTGAGCAGCAATTGGGTTTATCAACGGAGGCACATCCAAAACCTTACCCATTTGGTTGGCTGCATAAAGACATGGACCTCAAGGTCACAAGAAAATACAAGTTTGACTTCACCATCTCTGCCCAATCAATTAATGAAATCATTTGTGATGTAGTTCTGCTTGATGTCAGTGAGATAGTGATGGCCATTGGGGAGTCCTTACTTATGTGACTAAGATGATATTTTCTATAGAAGACCAGATAAGTGTATGCTGCTCAAGCTCTATCTCATTAAATCTTACTTGGGTAAAGAAAATATATCCTCGCTTCGGGCAACCCAAATGAATCCATAATCCAACAAAAGGTTCATTTTGACAATATTAAGGCCCAAGGTGGAAAAAAGGAATGCCGAACAAGTAAATCAGAATTTTGACAGGTGGGCAAAGGAATCAGCTAAAGGACCTTCTGTCATAGTCTAAGGAGGTGGGTCTTGAGCCAAAAGGGGTACAGATGAAAAGCCAGCGCAGCATTAAATTCAGCTATTGCCGTAGGCAATCCTGCCCATTAGAGCCAGAGCCAAGTGTATTTCTTTGCATGTCACTTGTTTTATCTGTTGAAATAATCATGTGCTTGGCTCGCTTTCAACACTAAGAAGGTAAGACAATGGTCGCTGCTCATGAAAACCATAGGCCCATCTTAGCAGTATTGCAACAAACAGAAACAGGTGAGAATGCACATGAAGTGAATGATTATTGTACAATTCTGATAAGCAATGCACCCTGAGAGAAGAAGCTAGAGGCTGGAGTTCACTTGCTGCCAGAGGCCTATACTTCAAAAGTCGCTAGCTACTTTGGTGTATAAGGAAAACACAGGCAAAACCTACAAGGGAATGTGTATTGGCCAAGAATGCAGGCAGAGGCCACCAAGTTTAACAAGGGTTGTGCACTGTGCAGCACCAAAAATTCAGCAAATGTCAGGGCTGCACATTCCTTCTAGTGCCTTCAAGGCCTTGGGAAATTATACTATGGACTTTCTTGGTGGGCTGTCCAAAACCAAAACTTGCGACAGAAGTCTACCATACCTGCAGCATTGTTACAACTGGGCCATTCATGGCTGAACCAACAAATCGCCATTTCAAACCTTGCTTGGGATTCCTGCCCCAAACTCCACTTAATATAGTGTTACAAAGTATGAAAGAGCGGAAGGTAGCAGGTCCAGTAATGATTAGCTTAGTGCTGTTACATTCATAGAATGAGCTCAAGAACTTTATTCTCAACTGCAGGCCAGGTTGCAAGAGGTTCAAGCACGGTATACCCGGAGGAAGATAGCACTTCCAAATTTCCACGCTAGTTGAGGAACAGTAAAACGAAGCCTAACGAGCCCAGGGAACATATCTATTCGTGAGGGTAAGTTGATGGAGACCATCAAATTACCAGGGGCAAGGCCCGATCCGTCTAGGACATCAATGCAATTAGAACCATGGGTGCATTGAAGCCAGGTGGCAGTAGAGTCACCAACAGCCATAAACCGTAAACGGAAATAGCCATAAACTCCACGAACTCTGCAGAGGCTTGGCGCACAGATGTCAAGTGGTGAGTTACATAAAACATTTTTTTATTAAATTAAATTAGACGGCTGATTTTTGTTCAATCGTCTAACAAAAGATCTAACGGCTATGATTAGGACATAAAGGCATTTGGGGGAGTCCATTTCAGAGGGAAACGCCTTGTATGTTACTATGTTACTAACTTGTGGACGTGGTTGATGAATATTATTACTTCTAGATGATTGTTGTTATATGGTTCACTCTATGTTTTTTTATGTATTTTATAACTAATTAATTATTCTACATGTTTTTGTTGACATATGTATCAAAATATAAAAAATATATATATTGTATAAAAAGTGCTCCGGGATTCACTCCCAAACTGGGAGCTTCTGAAAATGTCACTCCCACTCCCGTTTTCGCTCCCGCTCCCAAGTAACACTGGTTAAGACTATTCATCTTGGGGTTAGGATTTATTTTGGGAGCGAATCCATTTTTGGATCAGACTATCTCTGTAACCCTAGAAGCCTTCCCTTGGTTATAAAAGAAAGATCAAGGTAGGGTTTAAGCATTAAGTTCAGTAGAGAGCATGAGTCATTATAATTAGGTTTTGACACTTCCATTATTTCCTGTTTTCCAGAGTAACAAAACAGGGATGTAATTTGAGTTTCGGATCTGTTTTACTTGCTGTTATAATTTTCAGTTTGATGTGTTTAAGTGCCTATTAAATATCGAATTGCAGTTATGATAGTATTTTCAGTGTTTTGTTGTTCTTAAGTAGGGGGGTTAGGTCAGAATGCTAGGACTGTTAACATGTGCCAAGAATTTCAACATACACCCCTATTTTCAACATAAGACAGTTGTAGCCAGCAGTCGTCTATTGCACCCAGCAGACTCCAGTGGGAAGCATACAAGAGACCAGTTGCCCCAGTAAATCTTAATAGATAAGTTACAATCATTGCAATCTTGGACTTGCCAAGCCTCAAAGTAATCAATGAGCCACGTAGTTAAGGACTCTAAATGCAGGATACAAAAATAGTTATGAAGATTGCTGTTGGAAGTACTCCTAAATGGTTGCAACCAAGAGGCAAAGCTTTCTATTCAATTGCAAGTGATTTGTCAGCAAGTCAGTTTGGAAACAAATGTAGGTTCTGACTGCAAGTTGAGGGTTGATTGAGGCAAGATAAAGGTGCTCAAGCACCTTGTAAAGAAAAAAGTTCAGGAGCTTTCTGTTGCTGATCATTAGTATACATATCCATATGTCTCTTTCTGAATTGAAGTATCCATATTCCAAACCTATCAATGTGCTTCTTCTCGTGAGGAAAGAAGTTTGGGATCTCCTTGTTTCTGATTATTCATATGCATCTCCATATGTGTTTTTCTCAATTAATGCATTAAGAATCCAGACCTATAAGTGTGCCTATACATGAATATCAATGAGTGTAAAATATCTTTTGAATATCAAGAGCAGATCCATATGGCCTCCGTGCGCATGCACCTAGAATAATACCAAACTTGAGCGATTACTCATGGATGTTATGATGTCTTTCTCTTAAGCACTAAATGTTTACGGTTTAATCACTATCAGGTGACTCTGCATGCAGAGCTAGATTTTTCTGTAATTCTATTGAGTAAAGATTTAGTGAAAAAGAAAGATTACAATTTACACTCTAAAAATTAACATAATATTTAATTGGAGTCGGATAAAGTGTCAGCTGGTTGATGATGTGAGGATTCATGGTCCATGTACCTTAGCCTATGGTTGAGGTACTAACTGAAAAATGAAAAGCTATCATAAATGTACCTGAGTCATTGAAGTTAAGGTAGTGGGCGAATCTTTCAATATTTTCAAGATTTTGTTTGCGTGCCTGCTTTGAATTTGTATAAATTTAATGATAAAAAAATCGGTCGCGTGGAAATTGCAGGAACACTGTTGGATACCGGAAGTGGACGTTATCGCTGGACAGCCTAGTCTTGAAAATTCGTATGCACAAGAACCTCAAAGTATGCATTACTAATCCGCTTGATCATTTTGTTCATCTAAAATTTTCTAATATGGCATAGGGTAAAATAAAATAATGTATTTATCTTATTCAGAATTTCCCCCTTGGTTTCTGATGTTTTTGACTAATTGTTTTTCTGTTTGATAGGCACTACCGATACATGGCCAAGTGCTGATACTGATAATGCGGACCTTTATAACAGTCCTCTGCCACCAAAATCCGTTGATAAGTTTACCTCGGAATTTTTTACAAGACAGAATGTTTCTCTGGAAGAACATAACCGTAAAGGGTCTGGATATGTGTCAATATCCAGAAATAGAAATGGTGAATCTGCAACAACTTATACGCATGCTACAGAAATTGAAGATCTTATGCCAAAGCTTTGGCACTTTGACTACTATATGGAACCAACGATACAAGAATTAACAGTGAAAGAGAGTGCGGAACCTGATTATTGCAGTCAGGTTAAAGATTTTGTTGTGGGTAGAAGAGGTTATGGATCAGTGAAGTTTTTTGGGGAAACAGATGTTAGATGCCTAGACTTGGAGGGCATTATCCAATTGAACAAGTGCGAGATCCTTGTGTACATGGATGAAAGCAAAAAGCCTCCTGTAGGCCAGGGTCTAAACAAGCGTGCAGAAATATCACTATTAAATGTGAAATGCAAGGACAAAAAGAGAGGTAAAGAGTTCTTGAAAGGCCCTGAGGTCGAAAATTTTGAGAAAAGGCTAAAACGGAAAACTGAAGAGCAGGGTGCCAGATTTATTTCATATAATGTTAGCAAGGGAGAATGGAAATTTCAAGTAAAACATTTCAGCAGATATTGCCTTGATGGGTTTGACAGCAAGTGACGGAGAATCGCTTGTGAAGCCCAGTACCAACTCTGCATCTAAACAGATATTCTAGGGGTTGAGTTGCAGATACTTGTTCTGATATTCTAATATTCTGTGATTACAGTACCCTGGGCTCTGGCTATAGTAGGAAGCACAGCTGATTTTATGTCTCTGGCATGGTGTGTGTATGGAGTTTGTTGTAATGGGCAAGACATTGCCATATGGGGTACATTTTTTCTTAAAGCAGTATTTGTAGTATTCTTGGCCTTGAATTAATAAGATACCTAGGCATTCTCAGATTTGAGGTTTATTTATTTTGGACATCAATCTGTACCTTCCGATTATTGTACAAGTGTGATATAATTGCATCCTAGGGTTGGAGTTCTACTGAATTTCACTGCTGTTGTGTTGAGCCACTATTCTTCACATTACAAAGGTTTTTCTCTTTGTTCTTCACATTAGAATGGTTCTTCTCTTTATTTTCTCCTGTAATGGAACATTTTTGGGGACTCGGCACAAATGAAAGGCCAACTATACAGTTGCAAGAGGTTCAAGCACGGTATACCCGGAGGAAGATAGCACTTCCAAATTTCCAGGCTGAGTTGAGTAACAGTAAAACGAAGCCTAACGAGCCTAGGGAACAGATCTATTCATGACGGTAAGTTGATGGAGACCATCAAATTACCAGGGGCAAGGCCCGATCTGTCTAGGACGTCAATGCAATCAGAACCATGGGTGCATTCAAGCCAGGTGACAATAGAGTCACCAACATCCATAAACCGTAAACAGAAATAGCGATAAATTCCACGAACTCTGCAGAGGCTTTGGCGCAGAGATGTCAAGCCGTGAGTTACCTAAAATATTTTTTTATTAAATTAAATTAGACGGCTGATTTTTGTTCAATCATCTAACAAAAAATCTAACGGCTACGATTAGGACAGAGGCATTTGGGAGACTCCATTTCAGAGAGAAACGCCTTACGGCGTAAAAATAAATAATACAAAATTTGATGAAATATGTGCCCAAATCTTATGAAATATAAATTTAAATTCTTTTTATTAAGAACAAAAATTCGTGCTAAATACAATATAGTTGTTCTTTCTCACGGGGATTGTGGACCTATTGGATGTTAACGAGATAAACCTCCCAGAAACACCCCCCAGTGCCAGTTGGCCTTAAAATAACACGATGTTGAATGGAAGCAATTCTTAAAATAACACGATGTTGAATGGAAGCAATTTAAGTAAATCAACGTACGAACACTATGTTGGTTTCGATATATGAATTTAGTTGTTAGGAAATATTGTCGTTAACAATATTTTATTTTTATCTATAGTACTATTTTATATAAAAATAGTTTATGAAAATAATAATGGAAGTTAATGAAAATAAAATGAATTATACATATGTTAATTTATTTATATAGATATTTAAAAAAAATGTTAGAATTAAAATTTATTTTTTAAGTATTTTAAATATAATATTTTTTTAAGCAAGATTGGAATATAGGTTTTTTTTAAGTAAATTTTTAAAGAGTTTTTTTTTTCAAATAATTTTATATTTATATATATCATTTTTATTTAAATATATTGATTATACATAAGTCATGTATACATATAAGCAATGACATGTCATCACATGGTTCTTGCTATAATTGGAATTTAAGAATATCTTAATTATTATTGTTGTCCTCTAAAAATATTTATTATGGTTGTAGTTTTTTTGTTATATATTTTAGAATTTTTAGTGTATTTTTAAATTTAATTTGTTTAGAATTTCATAGAAATTGGTTGGAATCACAAATTTGAATTGTAAATTATTCACAATCTAAATATTGAATTCAATTTTTTAGTATTTCAAATCAAATTCATTTATATAATAAAAAAACCATTTTAAATAAAAAAATACACAAAACAAAACATTTTAAACAACAAATATCACAATTTAATTAAATATTTTTGTGGAAACTCCATTCAAAAACTTCAAAAAGGATAAGACAATATTTGTTTTTAAACCAAAATTTAATCATATATTTTTTGACAGAGTACATTCAAAAACTCCAAAAACATAAAAGAATAAGACAATATTTGTTTTTAAAAAATAGATCCAACCGCTAAATAATATTTCCCTGACTCTAAATACGTTGAAAATATTTATGTTTCGTTGCTGAATAAGCAGAGTGAACGGTTAATGACTAATTTTCTGAAGAAGCAGAGTAAATACCAAATGAGCTGGGTGAATAATAAGAGTGTGCATTTATACCCAGTAATGGAAACCATAGTTACCATCTAGGATGTTGAGGAAATCAATTGAAAAGCCATAAAAACAAACATTATGTGCAGCAGTTTAACGAAGCAATGCACAATACGATTCTGAAGTAATCACACGGTAGATTAGAGAGCTGACCTCCCCTAGAAAGTTGACTTTGAAGGAATTTGGCGTTTCTGCCGCAGAAAAGGATTGTAAAGTTATTGCTTCCGGCGCAACTGAACGTGCTGGTGGCGTCGTCCGATGCCTGGCGACATTGGCGCTTGAACATCTTTGAATAATTAGTCGCACTGCAATTGTTTGAATATTGCCCTCTACAGCAATATTGCGATGTATTAAAACTGGTGCAGGTGCTACCTTCTCCGACCGAAACCCTCAATTTAGCGGGGCAGATGGCACTTATATTGCTGCTGCAGGCGATTGCGTGGCATGAAGAGTTGGAGGGGATGATGGACACTGGCAGGTTGAATCCATGGACGAGAGAGATGTCATAAAAGTCGAGGTTGTTTTGACTGAGAGAGAACTCGGTCATCGTCGCAGGGGGTTTTCCAGAGGCTTGACAGTTTAGTAGAGCACCACAGTCCCCAGTATTGCAGCTGCCGCTGCCATTGCCATTAAAGGAACACTGGGTGCGTCGCCAAAACCTTGCTGTACCCGTGGCGACTTGAAGCCTCCACGACTGCCCTCTGTCCAGCCGTTTCCCACCGCCTGGTAAACCCGCTGCCCAAACCTTGAATGGGCAGTTGTTCTGAATCTCGAAGATCGCACCTCCGGCCCCTACAAGGACTAATGCTGACACGAACGCGAGCAAAACTCCCTGTGCTTTGGCCATGGCTGCGCTCAAAACTTTCAGCCGCAGAACCCAAGTTATGAGGGTGCTCATAATGTGCCCGCAGCAACGAGCAATAGTCCTACATAATCGCAAGACTCACAAGTCCCCGCCGGTCGCTGCGGGCTGTCATTGACCATTCGACGCGTCTTTGGCTCGACAGATTTTCTTTTATTCTTTCCAATTTTCAAATGGTACGACCATTCGACGCGTCTTTGGCTTGACAGATTTTCTTTTATTCTTTCCAATTTTCAAATGGTACGACCGGAGCTGATTAATCAAAGTGTGTGACCGTGAACCAGAGTCAACAAACTCTGTCGATATGGTGTGAGTCGGGTTGGAATTTGACGGGCATCTTGCACGTCAGAGGCCATTTTGCCCGTAAAATACGGTGATTTTTTTTACATTACTGTCGGGCATGACGTGCCAGGACGGCTAAGATTTTTTTTGAAACCGTCATTAATAAGTTATTAGGCAGATAGGCTTTCTTTTGAAACAAGCGTTCATCGATCTTAGGCAGATAGGCTTTCTTTTGAAACAAGCGTTCATCGATCTTTTCTTTGTGAGGTTGACACTTAGCGTTCTTCACTAACGAGAGTACGTCTGACATCTGTGCACAGATTTTTAGGGCCACCCTTATGCTCTCTACTGACATTTGTGCACATTTATTCAGTTACTCGTCATCGTCATGGCCTTCATCTTTCAGTTAATGGCCTTCATCCTTCAGTTACGGGCGGAACTTGTCATCGCATGGCCTTCATTTCTTCAATCACGCAACAAACTTCTTTTTGCATTTGACTCCACGAATTGGAGTTCACAAAAACAACATTGCGGGCTTTCCTCGTCTTGGTGTTTGAACTGTCTTTCAGTCATGAATTGCATCAGAGGCTCCGATGATTTGTATTCTCTCGCAAATTTTCTCTTCCCCGGCGCTGACTCACTGAATTTCTATTACAAATTGATATGGCTCTCGTATTTCTGCGACCCACAGACCTGAAATTTTGATGATTTGACAGAATTTACAGAGGTATGTAATTTTTTTAACAATTTTATTGCGTTTTTTGGTAATTTTATTATCTTGTTTGTGTTGGGAAAAGTATTGGGAGTAGCAGAAAACACCAGGGTGGACAATGAGATTTGAAAAGAGTGTGCCGGAAATCTTCTCGATTGGTTTTAATTGGAAATTTGAATTAGAAAATGGGGTTTAAAATTCATTGCAGAGCTTTGATATTCGATGTTTGCTGAGATTTTTTTTGCAAAAATAATGGGTGGGTTTATTTACTACTGGATCATTTGGTTATTTTGTTTTTCCAGAGTGGCGGTTGATCGCACCGACTTAGAATATAGAGCTTGGCATCATAATTCCTTTTAGCAGCAGAGGAAGGAAAAGACTAGGGTTCAATGAATTGGGTTTGGGATGAGCTATTGCTCCACTTCTTGTTCCAAGAAGTGTTTGTTTACCTAATTCACTGGGAAGAGGATTAAGGAGAGAGTGTTTGTTTACCCAGTCCGGTAAGAAGCAAAAGCTTGAATCTGATTATTTGGGCCCAAAATAGGATGAGGGAAATGGGGTCTGGTCAGAATCCACGAGAGCAAGGCTACTAGAGAAGGGCGGGCCTGCAAGATTTTGCCCAAAGAGACCAAAGAGAATGCCTGTAGAGAAGCCGAGAGCATACAACACCTTTATGGGCATCTTAGTGTTTTCACGCTGAGTGCCATGTATGGAGATGTAGATTATTTGCATCTTGTGATGGAGCTGTGCTCTAGGGGATACCTGATTGATGACATGGCCATAAATGGATGCTACTTAGAATCAGGCTGCAAAACTGATCAAACATTTAATATTGATTATCATATAATGGCATGAGATGGGTGTTGTCCATTGGTTGTCCATTGGGATATTTAACCTGAGAATATGTTTTGAACCTGTACTGCACTGAGCAGCTGAAGTTAGCTGATTTTGGTTTGTCCATGGGGGTTTCTGAAAGGTATTTATTTCTGAACTGCATAGTAATCAAGTTTGACTCTTCTCACTAAACATCTATATAAGGGCATTATCATCCTTACTATATAATTCAGGAGTTTTGTTTATGTATTTCATTAACAACATTTGTTTTTGTATTCTCTCGCAAATTTTCTCTTCCCCGGAGCTAACTCACTGAATTTCTATTACAAATTGATATGGCTCTCGTATTTCTGCGACCCACAGACCTGAAATTTTGATGATTTGATAGAATTTACAGAGGTATGTAATTTTTTTACAGGGCACAGTAGTTTCTGCAGGCGAGCAACTGGCAGCTAGAGGAAGCAATCCAGTTATTCAATGCCCATAACCTTGATCAGTTAGGATTTCTTCTTCTAAATCGTTCCTTCACGTTATGTTCGGTTTTTTAAATTGATATCGAAATGGTAAATGACAACGCAAGGCCCTCTGTTGTCGTTCGTAGTCCGGGTCGTTCAAGTAGGTAAGTAAATGCCTGCCTGCTGCACTCCGTTTCTTTCTTTATAGCCCCCCCACTCTGTTAATGGCCCCATCTGCTCACATGCTCTGACTCTTTCATTCACAGGACTGAGGCCTAGAAGAAGAAGAAGAAGTGTATGTTCTGTGTGAGAAGAAGGAATATGGCGAAGGGCCAGAGTGATGGCCTCCACTGCGAGGCAGGCTTTGATGTGATCAACAAACGCAGCTCCAAGGGCCGGTCAAACCAGACAGTGGCCGCGGATCTTGATGGCACCATGCTTAGATCTAGGAGCTCGTTCCCTTATTTCATGCTCGTGGCCATGGAGGGCGGCAGCCTGCTCCGCGGCATGGTGCTCCTCGCCTTCGCTCCCATGGCGTGGTTTCTCTACAATTTGGTCTCCGAAGCTGCCGGGATTCAGCTCCTCATCTTCATTTCCTTCGCCGGGATCAAGATCCGAGATATTGAGCTCGTTTCCCGCGCTGTTTTGTCCAAATTCTCTGCCGAGGACGTGCACCCTGAGTCCTGGAGGGTCTTCAGCGCCTTCGGCAAGAGACAGATCATCCTTTCATGAGCCTCTGCAAGGTTGTTGTTGCTCTGATCTTTTTGCTTTCCAATTTAAAATTTCTTTCACATTTATGTTGTCTGGAATCTATCTTGGAAGACCAGCTATCATGGAATCTTTAATTTTTCATTCCATTTTGTTTAGTTCACAAGCTATGGAGTGTATGTGGTCTTCTTTACATTGATATTTTCTGGAATCTTATTTGGCTGACATGCTATCAAGGACTCTTTTCTTTTCCTTTTATTTCTTCAGTGCGCAAGCTGTGGAATATTTGCAGGCTCCTTTACAGTGGATATTGAAGCATCAGATAGATCTCAGCATCTTTGCTTTTCTATTTAAATGCTTTTATTGAACAGGATTGCAACTCTTTTGATGTGATGTAGAAGCATCTGGCCAGCTGAGGAGGATCCTCATCATCACTTTGTCTAAGGAAAATATCTTTTTATTCCATCAAAGGCACTCAAATCTTGATAGGGATATGTATCAGGAGCTTGATGAGGATAAGGTAGAAACATTGGGCCACTTGAGTATGATCATCCATTTGTCTGAAGAATATCTATTTATTCCATTAAAAGCACTCAAATCTAGACAGGGATATCTATTTATTTCATCAAAAGTCATCCAAGACTACTTGCTTGATGATCTGCTT
>APFE031401946.1:0-12937 GCA_000404065.3 Pinus taeda | reverse complement strand
CACAAATCAAGAATTATGCTTTGGTGGTTCAAACATTTCTCTACAGGGATATGTTGATGCAGATATGGAGGGTGATAGAGATAACAGGAGAAGCACAACAGGGTATGTGTTTATTATAGGTGGAACAACTATCAGTTAGGTCTCGAAACTGAAAAGTGTTGTTGCACTCTCAACAATAGAAGCAGAGTATGTTGCTACTACAGAGGCTAGTAAAGAAATGATTTTGTTACAAAGGTTTCTGTATGAATTGGGCAAGAAGCAGGAGTTGGGCAAGTTATATATTTATAGCCAGAGTGCCATATATTTTGCAAAAAAACTCTGCATTTCATTCCAAGACTAAACATATACAACTCAAGTACCATTTCATACAGTTAGCATTGGAAGATCGACAGTTGAAGCTGGAAAAGATACACACTAGCCAGAATCTTGCAGATATGTTAACAAAAGTTGTAACTAGGGAGAAACTGAGAATTTTCTCAGTTTCAATTGGTCTTCAAGTATGATGAAGAAGATGAGAAATAGCCAGGTCCAAAGTGAAGTCATTGTCCAGCAAATGAAGAAGCGGTGGAGTTGCTATAATTAGTCTCCAAGTGGGAGATTTTTGGGTGTGGAGCCTTATTATCCTTTGTATTCAAAGGTATCGCCACATTGGACCCCAGTTCGTAATGGGGCCGCAACGTCGCCCATAAAATATTTGTTGCAGGGGGGTCTGGGGGGGCGGTTGTGACCTTTAGGAGCTCCCCCTGGCGGGGGGATTGGGGGCAGTGCCCCCAAAGATAAGAATAGATGTAAAATTGCCTTCTAAAATGTTGTAATTTCGTAGTCAATCTGGTCCATTCATTAGGCAGAGATCTGATGGTAGAAGTTATGTTTTAGTGTTTTTTTCCCTAGAAGACAACTCATTGCTATATATGAGGGAATTGTATTGTGTCTATGTATATCTGTATTCTGAGTGAGGAAGAGAGAGGAGATTGAGAGCAAAGAGGGAATTACAGCGGATTTGATATAGGTTGTATCTCTTTAGTTTGCTGGATAATATAAAAGGAAGGATTGGCTTTTTCTCTGTGGACGTATCCCAAACTGGGTGAACCACGTATATCTGTGTCTCTCTTGTTTTATGCATTTTCTGTGTTTATATTTCAACAACATTTTATGTGTTCCATTGCTACGTAATATATAATTCTCTGACAACTGGTATCAGAGCTGAAGGTCTATTTGGCTAATAAACGCGCAGGAGAGAAGGGCTCTTGGTTCAAGTGGGAGCAATGGCAGAAGATGGTAGGTTTAGGGTTGAAAAATTTTGACGACCAAAACTACTAGGTGTGGAAGATGCAGATGGAAGATTATCTGTATCAGAGAGATCTATACCAACCATTGAGCAGAAAGACAAAGAAGCCGGCAAGTATGACAAACACAAAATCGGATATTCTCGACAGAAAGGCACTTGGAACAATACGGTTGTGCCTAGCGACATCGGTAGCGTTTGATATTTCAAAGGAAATGACAACAGAGGGTTTAATGACGACATTGGCCAAACTATATGAAAAACCCTTGGCCTCAAATAAGGTATTTATTTTGAAGCGTTTATTTAATATGAGGATGTCAGAAGGTGGATCTGTTGTTGATCATTTAAATGAATTTAATACACTTACCAGTCAGTTAAGTTCTGTAGGGGTAACTTTTGATGATGAAGTTATGGCTCTGTTATTTCTGTGCTCATTGCCAGAAAGTCGGAATGGCCATTAGTAGCTCTGTCTCTAGATCTAGTACTTTAAAGTTTGATGATGTTGTCAGTGCAATCCTTAGCAAGGAAATGCGACAAAAAAGCTCCGGTGAGACATCAGGTAATGCTTTGATTGTAGAAAAGTTTCAATCCTATTCTTTCACCATCAAAACTAGAGACCAAAAGTCTATCGCAGATTCTCTCGCTGTTTCTGCCAGTCTTTTTATCATTCCTAAGCACTCTTCTGAAAATTATGAAGTGGAGGTTCGCCATAGACCAGTTATACTAGATAACATCACAAATTGGCAAGTTTTTGAGGATGATCAGCAGGTAAGGAACTTCATTGAATTAAAGGGAGAATTTGAAAACAATCAGATAGATCAACATAATATGTTAGTAGAGTTAAAGGAAAGCTCTGAAGTTTTACAATTACAAAACAACTTAATTCCAAAGGGCCTCATTCCCCTCGAGAAATTATTTGATCAAAACGATGTATTCAAAGCACCAAAATTACAAGCTAATGAAGAAGAGGTGGAAAGCTGCAATTTAGGAGACTCAGTTGTGCCTAAGATAGTCAAGATTTCAAAATTTCTTTCAGCTGATATGAAGACTAAATATGTTGAGATGATGAAAAGGTTCATTGATGCTTTTGCGTGGAGTTATGCTGACTTGAAACAATATGACTCCTCAATTATACAACATACCATCCCTATTAAGGAAAATTAAAAGCCTTTCAAGCAGAAGTTAAGAAGAATTAATCCTCTTCTGATGCCACTAATTGAAAAAGAAGTGAAAAAACTCTTTAATGCTAAAATTATTGTTCCAATCAGATTCTCAAATTGGCTTGCTAATTTGGTACTAGTCAGAAAAAAGAATGGAGATATCAGAATTTGTATAGACTTCAGAAACTTAAACAAAGCTTCATTGAAGGATAATTATCCTCTCCCTAAAATGGATTTGATTTTGCAAAATATTGTTGGTTCACAAAGGATGTCTATGCTTGATGGTTTCTCAGGGTACAATCAGATTCTTGTTCACCCAAATGATCAAGAGAAAACGGCCTTCACCACACCATGGGGAACATTCATGTATGCAAAGATGCCATTTGGTCTCATGAACACAGGAGCCACTTTCCAGAGAGCAATGGATATTGCTTTTGCTGAAGAAAAAGACAAATCAGTGGTGGTCTATCTTGATGATATCACAATTTTTTCAAAGAGAGAAGAAGATCATTTGAAGCACCTTGAAAGGGTCCTACTGAAGTGTAGAAGGTTTGGTATTTCTCTAAACCCAACCAAAAGTATTTTCGCTTTAACTTCTGGAAAACTTCTTGGTCATATTATTTCTGAAGAAGGAATTAGGATTGATCCTAATAGAGTTAGTGCAATTCAAAAATTAGATCTACCAAAGAGTAGGAAGGAGATTCAATCCTTTCTTGGGAAGGTTAACTTTGTTAGAAGATTCATTCCTAACTTTGCTGAAGTTGTCAAGAGCATAACAAAGATGTTAAAGAAGCGAGTGTATTTTAAGTGGACAGCTGAAGCAAAGAAATCATTTGAAGAGATTAAGAAGGCACTTACACAAGCACCAGTACTTATCAGCCCAGATTTTACCAAGGAATTCCTTATTTTCACATTCACTTATGAAGACACAATTGCTGGAGTTCTACTGCAAAAAGGAAGTCAAGGTACTGAACAACCCATTTCCTTCTTTAGCAAGACATTAGAAAATGCTGAATTTAAATATAACATCCTAGAGAAGCAATCCTATGCCTTGGTGAAAGCAGTAAAGGATTTCAGAATTTATGTTTTGCACTCTCACATTGTTGCCTACGTTCCAAACGTTGTTATAAAAGATATTCTTACACAGGCTGATCCAGATGGAAAAAAAGGGAAGTTGATAGAAAAATTGTTAGAGTATGGCATTGAGATCAAACCCACAAAGTTGGTAAAGGGTCAAGGCCCAGCTAAATTGCTGACACAATAAAATTTGGACTGTCTTGATATTAATGTAAGCACAGAGATCTTAGAAATTTCTGAAAATGAAGAGGAATTGGTCCAAATAAATGAAAAATTCTTGATGTCAGAATGGTACAAGGATGTAGCATTTGTTTTGCAATATAATAGAGCCCCTGATAATCTTTCAAAATCCAAAGCTCGGTTTATCAAACTGAAATCTCTTAGATATTTTGTGTATGACCAAAATTTGTTTTGGAAAGATGCAGGAGGAATATTATTAAACTGCCTCATTGAAGAAGAAGCTGATAAAGTAATTCATGAGTTTCATAAGGGGGATTGTGGAGGACATCACTATTGGAAAGCCACTGCAAACAAGGTCTTGAGGGCTGGCTATTTTTGGCCAACTATGTTCAGAGATATCTATAAAAAGATAGCTACATGTCATGAATGTCAAGTGTTTGAAGGAAAGAGAAAGCTTATGCCACTGCCCTTGGTTCCTATATATGTTGAAGCACCTTTCCAGCAATGGGGATTAGATTTTATAGGAGAAATCCATCCTCCTTCATCAGGACAACATCACTGGATTCTCACAGCCACCGATTACTTTACAAAATGGATAGAAGCAGTACCCACAAGGAAAGCGAATGATTCAGTAATTATTTCTTTCTTAGAAAATAATATATTATCAAGATTTGGTTGCCCAATGAAGATCATAACTGACAATGCTCAATCTTTTAAGTCCAAAAGAATGATTAATTTTTGTCACCAGTATCACATTTCCCTTGGACATTCCACTGCTTATTATCCACATGGAAATGGTCTAGCTGAATCATCAAACAAGAGCCTTGTTAGAATCATTAAGAAGCTGCTGCAAGAAAATAAAAAAGCTTGGCATTTGAAATTGAAGTATGCTTTGTGGGCTGATCGGATTTTCACAAAGAGGTCCATTGGAACATCACCATATGAGCTAGTATACGGAGCTGAGGCCATATTTCCAACATCCCTTGGAGTACCTGTAATGAAGTTGATTCAAGGATTAGAAGAGGAACCAAATGTTGTACGAAGGATAAATCAGCTGATAGCTTTGCAAGAGAAAAGAAATGAGGTGTTTGACAGTCATCAACAAAATCAGAACAAAATCAAGAGAGCATTTGACAAAAAGATCCAAGAAGTTACATTTCAGATCCATGATAAAGTTTTGAAATGGGAAGCTAGAATTGAAGAGAAAGGTAAGCATGGTAAATTCAAAAATTTGTGGAAAGGGCCATATCAAATTTCTGCTTTTCATGGAAATAACACTTACATTCTGCAGGAGATTGATGGAAAGCCATATGCTGGAGGACCTGTCAATGGCAGGTTCCTAAAGCATTACTATTGATTAAAATTCTGCCAAGTTTCTCACAACATTGTATATACCCGTTTTATCAGTCTTTCTTTGTTGCAAATAAATGACAAGCTGAACAGAAAGATCGAGCCCGAGGTGAAGGCCCATAAAGCTGGAAAAGGATGCTTGTCAACTCCATCTATTTTTTCATAAAATGGACAAAGCACTGGACATACAAGTTCTTAGTGTACTACAGGAGCACACTATCCCAAGTGGAGCCACTGTTATCACTTAAAAAATCTGATATATGTAACTTCTCATCCTAGCCCGATGACAAAGGTCAGTGTTAGTCTAAGTTGTTTTCATTTTGTTTTTTCCCTTAAAGTCTGAAGTTTTAAGAGGTCATGAGTCAAGTATATTCTTATCTACCATTGGTCCCCCTTCATTCACCATTGTTTCATAACCATGTGTCATTTTGTTATCCACCACCAAGCCTTTTGTAATTGCGTAGTGCATGCATTCTTTTAAAGTGTTTTGGCAGCACGTTTATTTTGTTTAGAAGTTTCGCAGCGCAAAAACCTATTAGGTGATTTCGCAGCGCATCATTCAAATTTCAAACTAATCGCGCTGCGAAATCAGGGATTCGTGCATTCTGCAGCGAATCTTTCCCAAAATGTCAAATCCGTTAGGTAAATCAGAGGCTGCGTCATCTTGTGTCAGTTCATGTACTCCACTTATCATGTTCCACCACCCATCGCCATTATCACCACCATTAGATTTGTTGATATGCACGAATTACCATTTCCAAGAAAGGCCACCTTGCACAAGTCTTAATGATGATTGTAAGCCTTGCATGAATAACAAATCTGCAAGATTGCAATTTGAAAGATGACAAACGGCAAGATTTCAATTTTAAATACAAGCAAATCAAGCGAGGCAGCAAATCAAGCGAGGCAGCAAATTCAAGCGAGGCAGAATTTCAAAATAAGCTGAGTTTACAGTTCAAACAGAGCTAGTATTCCTTGTTTGCAAGTCTTTAAGATTTCATGGAGAGATCAATAGAGAAAAAAGAACACAGATCAGGCAAATTTCTGAGGAATGAGCCTGAAGGCTTGGATATAGCACTGAGGAATAAAGAGGTGGAGAAGGCGTTTAAAAAGGTTGGGTGTTGGAATTTTTGCAAGAAGTTACAAGGAGGGCATGCACAGGTAACCAAAGAATTTGCACTTAATTTCACAGGTTTAAATTCAAAGGTAGCTATGATGGAATTGCAGGTCTTGCCAGAGATGATATCCACTGTGACAGAGATTCCACGAGGATAAGAGAACTGGTTCAAAAATTTCAAATTTGACATGAATCCATGCAAGGAGTTTTTAAAGAAGGAGTTTGTGAATTCACATTTAAGTAAGTCAGTGCCTAGGAGCTATGTCAAAGAGTCTTATGCACATTTACTCACCTGTATACAAAAATACCTGACTTGCGAAGGAAGGTATAACAAGGTGTATTCGTACCATTTCAAGCTCCTTTTGCATTTCACAGGGAAGGTTTCCATTGATCTACCTTTTTATCTATTCTGTAGTTTGAGTAAGATGTGTGACAAAGTATAATTGAGGAAGGAAGCTTGTGAAACTTCTCTGTTTCATCATGGCTTGATTAAAATACTTGTCTTACATGAGCTTCAAAAGGTAGGCAAAGATTGGAATTCATTTATTTTTATGGCTGGTTTCAAAAGCCAGACTGGCCTCAGTCCTCTACCCGCAAGAGATCTTACAACAGCGGATATTCAAACAGAAACAAGAGCTAAGAGATTTCCAAAATTAAAGGCAAGGAAACAAGTGAGAGAGTCAGTACAACCACTGATCATTCAAGATACACCTCAACAATCAACTAAGGAAAAAGCTCAATATAAAAAGATTGCACCTGAAGCAAGCACAGCTGAAGTAGTCTCAAGGAGAAGAATAAGAAGTCAGATGGATGAAGAAAAAGGTAAGGCACTAGCTATTGAAGAAAGTCCAGTTTCAAAGGGAAGTATAAACGATTTATTGCAGGCTATTGACTTTGAGGAGTCCCCACTAGTTCAAGATGAATTGATGCAGTCAGAAAAAGAGAATACAAAGAAAACCAAAGCCTCAAAGAAGCTTAAATTTGACGAGCAAGTTGAACAATTTGTTTTCAAACCCAGGAGACCCATAACAAGGAGATTTCAGCAAGTACAGGAGGTACCACCAAGAACAGAGGAAACAGGAGAAGAGATACAACGCCATCAAAGAAAGGACAAAGGCAAAACAGTCGCCACACATAAAGAAGACAATATAGCAGACTTGAAAAGAAGATTGGAATCAACTAACCTTGAGACTGCCAGACTGAGGAAAGCTGCGAGAAGACATGCCATCATACAAGCTAATTATTACATAATTAAAACCTTATGGGAAGAGAAAGCAACTTCAGAGGTGGTTGACGGTGATACTCAATTCCATACTTGGACAGTACCGGCAATCAAAGAAGAAAAATTCATCAGGATGATTAATATGCAATTAAGAGCTGGGAACAAGATTGTGAAGAAACATATCGAAGATTTAAAGGCACAGTTAAGCTAGCTAAAGGAACCTTCTAAATGAAATCACATTTCAAGTAAGATTATGTTTTGAATTTTGATGATTTTGCTTAGTCTCATCTTCTTGAAGAATTCTAAATGTCCATTCAATTTTGGAAAGTCTTGGAACAGTTGAAAGGAGGTTTTGATAACAAAGTGTTCAATTAATAAAATTTTGGGTTGAGAACTATGTTTTTTAAACAACTCAACAGTTTCGTAGCGCGCTACGAAACTACTGAAGGTGATGATTAAAGCTCAGCAGTTTCGTAGCACGCTACGAAACTGCTGAAGCTAAAGGTTCCAATACAAATCAACCAGTTTTGAAACAGAAACGGGAAAATTTTGAAGAACAAATATATGCAAGGAAACATCCGAAGCTGCAGCAATCAATCAGATTAAGACAGATGGAGAAATATGGGTTTGGATCCAAATTTGAATTTTTTCATAAAGTGAGCATTTTAAGGACAGTTCAGATATGTTAAGACAGACTGAATGCGTTTTTGTTTTAAAACGCAGTGGACAGCACATCAATGGACATGGCCATCTATCACGTTTTGGAAAGCAAAGATGAAAGACCTGCTTCTGTGGATTCGAAAACCATAAAGACCGAGGAGCAGGGGTTGTTTCCTATATTTCAGCACAATGGGAAAGATGTGGCATAAAAAACAAGCGTGGAGTTTTAAACTTCCATCATAGCCAAACTAACAGGGAACCAGATGTCAAGGAACAGGAATCATTGTAACCAATGCTATTATTAGCGTGGCATGGTGTTAGAATCCTACTAGATTTAGAACTCTGAAAAGTCTAGTTAAAGTTTGTTATATTAAATAAGCAGTTAGAAGTGGATTAGGTGTCATTAGAAGTAGATCTCGAGTTTCCCTCATGCTTGAGGAGAAATCTCAATTAGATAGGAGAAGAACTCTATATATAGCTGGAGCAGCAATGTAAAAAGGGTTGGAAATTTTATGAAAAACGTTGATATTTGGCTTATGTAATACTCTGTTTGATAATACATGTTTGGCTTTACTTCTCAGGATTCATGAGGGATTTTATGTTCAGAATGTGTGATGTTATCCTGTTCCTAATTCTTGCAGTGGTATGAATGTGTAATCACTTAGAATTCACTTGAGGTGCTCTAACTTCCTGTATGCATTCATAGATTGTGTGGTCCTATCTGTGTGTTATGTTCTGAATATTTTAAATGCTGAATGCCATGACTTCTATGTAAGGTTGAATTCATTGTCATATTGAGATGTTGTTGACTCCATAAGCCCAATGGATAGTTGCTAAATGTGTTTCCACCATTCATATTTTTACAGTTGTTTCACAAGAGTTAGCCATCTTAACTGTAATCAAAATCATTAACCGTTTCTTGAGAGAGCCCTCTGAGGTTGAGGAGGCTAAGCCTCAGTCTAAAGTAGGTTTGAAATAGTTACTTAAGGTCTTCCTGTTCAACAGCCTTCCAGGATCTGATTTTGAGATAACATTTTGGTGCGTCTGCCGGGAGTCTGAAGATTATTCATTCCTGAAATCAAAGAGACTGAACTTCTGAAGGTAGCAGGAGCTCAGGAGATTTTTCGAGGCTGCATTCTACCTTGGTGACTCCATACAATTTTAAAGTTAAAAAGGTGGCTTCGAGAGGGAGATATACACGGAGTAATCCTGACCCAGATCCACCTACTCCTGTGTATAATCCGAACACCATTTCAAGGAGCAGGCAAAGATTTCCTGATATACCAGGTACTTCATCTTTTTCGAAATCTTTGTTCCCTGAATTTTCTAGAAGTCCTGAAGATAAAATTGTAGATGATAAAATCCATGAGGTATTGTTGAGGTCTGAGAACGAAGAAGAACTTATTGGAATTATTTTAGATTTACAAAAAAAGAGGCATTGATACTTCATCCTTAGTGTCACAAAAAGATAAGGAGGAATTTTGGGAGGTTGTTACTTCAGAATTACTGTTAGAAGAAGAAGATTTAAACCAACTCAAAGAGCTTGATCCTTTTGAAGTCTTACTCAATTCCAAAACTGGTTTACCCCTTCCAAATTGGAGTTCCTTTGTCAGTGGTTTGCAAAGTCCAAATAGTCCTTTTCGTACCAACACTTTATCCTCTACCTCTGCTAGTCCCAGTAGTTCTCAGACACTAGGAAATCTATCTCACATCAGTTCTGGTTCCACTGTTCATACCGTACCTGTTATTACTACTCCTCCATTCATTATGGCTATACCTGCTAGGTATGCTCCACTAGCTCTCCCTGCTGTTTTACATGACCTTCCTAGCAAATATGCTGCTAGAATTCAAACATGGGGAGGAGATGAATACATTACAGCAGAAGAACATGTAGATAGATTCAATGATTTTGTTGATAGAGAAGAAGTTGATGATGAAGATGTAAAACTAAGATTGTTTGCTCAAACTTTCATTGGGGAAGTCAGAAAGAGCCGGAAGTATTCACAGTTGGGCAGAATTTGAAGATAGTTTTCTAAGGAAATGGGGCAACAAAACCAACCCTGTCCAAGCTCTTACTGAATACAACAATCTTAGAAGAGCTCCAGATGAAACCGTCCAAAACTTCTCTAAGAGGTTTAATAAAATATACAATTCTATCCCAGCTCATTTGAAACCTCCTGGAGCTTTGGCACAGTTGAGATATGCTGAAGCATTTGATTCAGATTTCTCGCTCTTACTCAGAGAAAGGGATTCTGCCACTCTTGCTGACATGCAAAACGATGCAATTAAGGTGGAGGTGAACATGATTGCTGCTAAGAAATCAAAGATGGCAAAGGCTAAACTGAAAGAAGAAGAGAAACCTTCTACCTCTGCTCTAAAAGACAAGTTTGAAACAATGATGAAAACCATGGAAAAACTGATGGATCGGTTAGCTCTTGGGAATGCTTCTGCTCCTCCAGCACAGCAGGAACCCCAATTTAGGAACCCTTAGTTCAGAAGACCTCAGAATCAACAAAGGCCAAGAGAGAACATAAATCAACAGTCATATCCTCCAGTGAGACCTCCTTTCCAACAAAATTTGGTAGATGAAGAAGATGAACCCGAAATTCCTGAGGAATCAATCTATTGTTTTGATGAAGAAGTGTCAGGTATTTTCTTGACTAAGGAGGAACATGATGAGTCCAGCATGATCAAATCAGGAGAAGAGCCTTCATATTTTTTAAAGGGCTATTAGCACACTATATTTGAGATGCAAAAGCAGTACAATCTTAGGAATAGAAATGTTCCTAATACGGCAAACAAAGCACAGCCCAAGAAGGATACCTCAAAGGCAGTTGAAGATAAAAAGGAAAACTCAAAGGTTGCTGAAGGTAAGAATGACTCTCCACCTGTCAAAAAGGATATTCAAATTCCTTCCCCTCCTAAAGAAATTGAGAATGAGATTGCAAAAATTAAGATATCAGTCCCCTTTAATGAAATTCTCAAGGTATTCAAATACAGAAGTAAAATTGTTGAAATGCTCAATTCACAACCAGGAGTAGCTGATATCCTAAATGTATAAGAAGATAATCCTGTTATTTGTTTGGGTCCAAGACTTGAATATGAACAAAATGAAGAGTTCCCCCCTTTATACATAAGCATTAGCATTTATGATATGACTCTACATAATGCTATGTTAGACTCAGGGGCATCACATAATCTCATTCCCAAAGTGATCATGAAAAGACTGGGATTAGAAGTAACTAGGCCATATAAGGATTTATTTTCCTTTGATTCAAAAAGAGTCCAATGCATTGGTTTGATAAAGGATGTTGTTGTGGGTCTCACACAAATTCCAGCAAAAACAATTTTCATGGACATTGTCGTGGCAAACATTCCACCGAAGTTTGGGATGCTTCTTTCGAGATCGTGGGCAGCAAAAATCAAGGGCACAATGCAGATGGATCTTACATATGCTACCATCCCAGTGTTTGGTGAACAAAGGAGGTTGTATCGGGAGACCAAAATGGCCTATATGGTAAGTAGCAAAGACAAGCCTCAAAATTTTCCTATTTATTCATTCGATACTGGTCTTGGATCAGCTATCCTTTTCAATGAATCAGTTGGAAGAGAATCACAAGATGAACCTTCAGAAAATCAGTGTCAAGAAGGGCAGCAAGGAGATGAAAGAGACACCATGGGCTACTGGTCATTACACTTTGATGGATCAGCAGGAAGAGAAGGGGCAGGAGCTGGGATTTGGATCACTAGTCCAACTAAAGAAAGTAAGTTTCTCTCCTACAAACTAAACTTTGATTGTACCAACAATATGGCTGAGTACGAATCTCTGATTTTAGGCTTAGAAGCCTTGATAAAATTGAAAGCTAAAAACATTGTTGTTTGTGGAGATTCTGAATTGATAATTAAACAAGTAGAAGGTGCATACCAAACTAAGGATGTAAGGATGAGAGCATATAGAAACTTAGTGTTGGATATGTTGGAAAAGTTTCAATCCTATTCTTTCACCATCAAAACTAGAGACTAAAACTCTATAGCAGATTCTCTTGCTGTTTCTGCCAGTCTTTTTATCATTCCTAAGCACTCTTCTGAAAATTATGAAGTGGAGATTCGCCATAGACCAGTTATACCAGATAACATCACAAATTGGCAAGTTTTTGAGGATGATCAGCAGGTAAGGAACTTCATTGAATTAAAGGGAGAATTTGAAAACAACCAGATAGATCAACATAATATGTTAGTAGAGTCAAAGGAAAGTTCTGAAGTTTTACAATTACAAAACAACTTAATTCCAAAGGGCCTCATTCCCCTTGAGAAATTATTTGATCAAAATGATGTATTCAAAGCACCAAAATTACAAGCTAATGAAGAAGAGGTGGAAAGCTACAATTTAGGAGACTCAGTTGTGCCTAAGATAGTCAAGATTTCAAAATTTCTTTCAGCTGATATGAAGACTAAATATGTTGAGATGATGAAAAGGTTCATTGGTGTTTTTGCGTGGAGTTATGCTGACTTGAAACAATTTGACTCCTCAATTATACAACATACCATCCCTATTAAGGAAAATGAAAAGCCTTTCAAGCAGAAGTTAAGAAGAATTAATCCTCTTCTGATGCCACTGATTGAAAAAGAAGTGAAAAAACTCTTTAATGCTAAAATTATTGTTCCAATTAGATTCTCAAATTGGCTTGCTAATTTGGTACTAGTCAGAAAAAAGAATGGAGAGATATAAATTTGTATATACTTCAGAAACTTAAACAAAGCTTCATTGAAGGATAATTATCCTCTCCCTAAAATGGATTTGATTTTGCAAAATATTGTTGGCTCACAAAGGATGTCTATGCTTGATGGCTTCTCAGGGTACAATCAGATTCTTGTTCACTCAGATG
>APFE031401945.1:127239-142844 GCA_000404065.3 Pinus taeda | reverse complement strand
CGAAGAAAAGAGACCGAGAACACAGAATATGCGAAGAAAAGATACCCAGAACACAGAATGGAAATGATTTTATTATTTAGAGAGTAATGTTCACTTGCCTCTTCGAGGGGGCAACCTCCAATAGAGCATAGCTCGATTACAAATATAAGACACAATGCTCCTCGCAGGGAGTTTCTATCCTTTATATATGACTCCTACATGTAATACCACGGGCCAATACCGCGTACTACTAATACCATCTATCTACTACTATGACCCATTTGCAACTAACTGTGGTTCCTTTATTAATTGCGGATTAACCACTTACAATTATTAATATGGGCTTTATTGACTCTTGACTATGACATGGTCCCATTACATAGATAAGGGGGTTAGGGTGGGACCCTAACACGAGTTGGGAGTAAACCTCCTTTCAGAGTAAAATAAATAAATAAATAAAAGTTTGGGGTCATTTAGGGACACTTGCAAGAGACCTAGCCCATAAGATTAAGGAAGATGAGTTGGTTGCAATGATACCATTCACTTGTAATCCCCCAATTTTTAGGTGGTCCCAAAAGTTTCCCAACATAGCTTCAAGTGACCCACGTCACTAGACTCCTTAGCTTACCCTCTTTCCAACCATACTACTCTCAATTAAGCTCAAAATTTGACAGGGGCTAGTATATGTATAGTAATAGTGATGACCCTCATAAATGGGTAATTATATGGGCTCATTTTACCTCCTAACCTAGTCAAATCAACCATTCTCTTAGCTTATTATATGATTTTCTAATTATATTTATGCTTATAGAGTGAGTTGAGTTAGTTATTGTTCCATGTGGTTTAACATGTATTTAGTGCAAGTTATTGATGGATTTCGAGGTCAAAGTCAAGGATCTAGTGGACAAATGCAAGAAATAACTCAAAGTGCACAGAAGAGAGGACTTATAGGAGGGAATCCCCTTCATTTATTACTGCTCACTTCGAATTCTCCTTCATTCAGCTCGGAGTACAAGCAACTGAATCATGCACTAGAAGGCAACCGAGCAAGTGGAGGATGACTGATGATTATCTCAATTTTTAGGAGCCAAGCCTCCCTAATTTGAAGGAAGCTATTGGTAGCTTCATTTTTATAAGTAGAGAGGCCTATGGCCTCACTAGGGTTGGATGTTTTGCTTATGTAAACTCTCCTCAAATTTCGAGCTTATTTTTGTGACAGTTTCATGTAAACTTGTTATTTTTTGATAATAAATATGGAATCCTTTTTGAGCTAGCATTGAGTTACCTCAGAGGGCTGAAGATCTTGGGTTAGGGCCCAATCCAAGCAGCCAAGCTCCTGTTTATTGTATTTTTATGCTTTGTTTCAGTTGTAGATTAGTTTCGTGTTAGATGTATTTATCTTTTGGTTAAGAATAGGCTGATTTTGATGATTTAGTAGTTTGCTTCCATTTGTGCTTTCTGTAGTAGGTTAAGTAGTGAACAGCAAAGATTCAAAAGGTTAGCAATAGTTCCTTGGCCTCTCTTCGTCCCTCTGGGACCATGATTTGAGGCAAAGACTCTCTTGCTGCCCCAAAAACACAGATTTTCCTCCTTCATAGAACTTCTAGTGTTTGCAACATTTTAGTAGGTTAATAGTCCAGCTTTGATTTTCTTTAGATCTTCTTCATCATTCTCACTTACTGATTTGTAGTAGTCTTCTTTCATGCTTTCCTTTCCTACAACATTTCTCAGCATTTCCTTTCCTCGATCATAGTTTAGACCATTTTTATGCAAAACTTTGTTTTTCCTAAATGCATGCATTTCACTTGTCACTTGATTTCCTTGGATGACTGTCAATTTCTATGCAACAGATCTCTTCTAGCAATAGGCCAGATTATCAACAATCACACCCTCCATCTGATCCATGCCCTACAGGTCTCCAAAATCTCACCTCAATTCTGCCCTAGTTTCCCGCATTTTTCCATAGAACTTCTTCCTCTCTCCTTGAGCAAACCCAATCATCTTTCTCTCTCCTGGTGATTTATGGTAGACCTTATGGATCCTAACACCTCATTACAACCTTCATCCACCCTTTTTACCCACTCTCACACCCTAAAAATAGTGAAAACTACTCTCATCCTCCTCCTATAGGCCTCATGTAATTTTTCCTCCTGTAGATTTCCTGTGTCCTCCTGTAGATTTTCCTATAGGATTTATTTTGAAGGAAAAGTGTGGGAAAAGCCTCCAGAAGGCCACTTGAGACCTCCTAGGACCCATTCACACCATCCTACATCCTCTCAAGTCCCAAAACTGCCCTTCAGCACCACCTATTCGCTACCACACTCGCACACAATAAATTACATGCATGTCAAATTCACATAAAAATACATAAAAATCCAAAAATATGTTTTTTGGTTATTTACTTCCAAAAATAGCATAGTTATATGTTGTTTACTTCCTTGAGTAGGTAATGGCATTCCTTTCGTGGTTTTCATAGTGTTTTCTACAAAAGTAGAATTAGTTGGTTAATTAGGGTTTACTAGGTTTGCTTTACATTTCAGTCTTTCTCCTTTTTGCAATTAGAATAACATTTGTAGAGTAATATTTCTTTCCTTTTATCACATATAGATCTTCTTTTGGAATCCATAGAAGTTGGCTTGAGCTCCTAGTGATCTTGCGTCGGTTGACCAGGTGACAACCTACAGTGAGAACTAATACTTGTGCATACAACACCGATGCTTCCAAGTTTGTTACAAACTACCGGGTTGATAAGAGTAAAGTAGGCAGCCTAGGAGTTGCAGCATTATTGCTGCAATACTGGTGCTCACCACATTTTGGCACCATTGGCAGGGAAGCATCATAGTATTATGTGATTACTGCTTTCTTCTTTTTTCTTCTTGCAACATTTTGCTAATAGTTTATTTAAGCAAAAGTAGACTAGTCATTTCTCTTCTTTCAAGTTCTACATCTCCTTTCTTTCCTCTTAAATTTTGCAAATTTCATTTAAGAAAAAGTAGGCTAGTCATTCCTTTTCCTTCAGTTCTACATTTCCTTGCTTTCCTCTTCAATTCTAAAAATTTATATTCAGCAATTTCATTTCAGCTAGTTGCAATTTGTTTTGTTCAATCAATTTTGAGTTTCTGCAGGTACTATCAGTGTGGGAAAAAAAAAGAAACAAAAACCAACCAAAAAGATTTCCTTTCATGCCTCGTAGGAATAGAGATAACATAGGAAAAAATTTTCCCAACACCCCCACTGCTTCACACAACCAACCTTCTCTCTTCTTTGGTGGTTGTGATCAGGAAGAACCCTTAGGTGAACAGCCAAACATATTTGAAGAACCTATAGGGGAAGAAGAAGAAGAAAACATTCCTTTGGAGCCAATGGTTGAAAACAGAAATGCTAGGGGGAATGGAGAGAGAATAGAGGGTACCTTTCCCATTCGGGAGACCAATGGGGACACCAAAATGAAGAATATATTCCCTTCCATCCTACCTCATTTCCATGGTCTGACTATAGAAGATCCTGACACATTCTTGTTCGAGTTTGCTATCGTTTGTCAAACTTATGACTATGCAGAAGATGAGAAAAAGTTGAAATTGTTCCCTTCTACTCTCAAGGATGCAGCACTGTGCTAGTTCATGGGATTACCTGGCAATAGCATCACAACTTGGGCTCAAATGTAGCAAGCCTTTGACAACAAGTATCGAGACTATTGTAGGTCAAAAGATACTAAAGAAGAAATTTTCTGAATGACCATAGGAATTGATAAGTCCCTGGAAGACTATGAAGAGAGGTTCCAACTCAATTACAAAAGGGCTGGGTGTACACTTGACCCTGAGTCTCTGAAGTTGGTCCTGCTGAGGGGAATGTGGGAAGACCTTTTAGACACCCTCCATCTACTAGCTGGGGGAGACATCTACCAACTATCCTATGAGGACATAAAGACTATTTTTAGAAACCATTCTAGAGCAGCCAAAAAGAAAGGTAGGGGGAGTCAACCCATAGCCAGTACCTCTTCCTCCAACTCATCCATTAAAGGAGAAATTGGAAACATACTGGAAGACTTCAAGAGTGAGATGCTGCAAAATCTTTCCATGCAAATGGATATGTTACATATGAAAAGAAAATAAGAGGAAGCAGAGAGGCTTGTTCAGTCTGTGAAGAAAATCATTCTGCAGATAAGTTCCCTTCCTTGCCCGGACTTAAACCTGTATATCAAGGGGTTGAGGGAGTCACTAAACAACTCTATTACATAAACCACAGAAGGCCGCATGGACCTCAACCATAGCAGTGGGGGATGCAAGGGACATCTCAAGCATACTACAACCCCAACCAAGTCGCCTCCATGCCTTCTTGGGGCCCTCCTGCTCATCCTTCCTAGTCCACGCCTCCTCCTTGGTCCTTCACATCTCAATATCATGCCTAACCAGCCACCCATTCATTTCAATCCTATGCTCAGCCACAACCTCAGTGGAATGCATCTCATCAGGGGTGGAGGCCCTAGTAAAACTCTGTTCCCGCTCTTTTGCCTCCACCAACTGCCCAACCACAACCGTTACCTTCTACTCCACCAAAGCAACACCAAATGCCTACCCAGCCAAATCCAAACCCGAACAACAGATAGGCTCAACAAGTGTATAGTGGGGAACCATCATGCCCAACTTATGTTGTGGAGATTAAAGAAATCAACTTGCGATCTCCCATATAGCCAACCTCCACCTAGGGAGGTTGAGGGAGATAAAGAGGAAAGCGAACCTAAAGAAAATCTACCCTTTCCCGAGAGACTATCCATGACAATCCAACCTACCCTAGAAGAGACTGAACTCCTGGGAGAATTGAAACATTTATGTGTGAAGATACCACTTCTCCAAGCCATAAAAGATGTGCCTATCTACAATAGGTTGATCAAAGAGAAGTGCTTTAGGCATCCAGGAAGGCACAAGAGAGATTCCCCAACCATCAATGTCATAGGACAACTATCCGACTTGATGTTGGGTCAGGTAATCTGTCCAAAATATCTAGACCCTGGAAGCCTATTAGTTGATTTCCACCTCAATGGCACAATGATCCTGCATACCTTGGTTGATCTTGGAGCTGCCATTAATGTGATGCTCCTTGAGGAAGACAATGACAGTGCTACAGCTAGCAGACCACTCCACAGTGAACCCTGAGGGGATTGTGGAAGATGTGATGGTCTCCATTGATTCTTGGGAGTACCTTGCTGATTTCTTAGTTCTTCGACCAAAGGAAAAGCTCACTTGGTATCCTCTCATTCTGGGAAGACCCTGGTTGGCTACAGCCGATGCCTACATCAGCTGTCGAGTTGGGAACATGCCCATAAAGAATGGGCACATGTCCAAGCAGTTAATCCTATATCCTCCTACCCAACCCTTGCTAGAACATGATATACCTCTCTGGTTGGAGGAGGAAGATGAGGATGAAGTCTATTCTGCACCACTTTGTGCATTAGAAATCGCCATGGGGGTGAAACAACAAGATGAGGATGATATTATTAAAAATTTGATTCAGAATCCACCTCCTAGTGTATCACCATTAGAGGACATAGTAAGAGAAACCCAAAAAAACCCCTCAACTAATCTATGTGCGGCCGACTCCACTTCTCTCTGTGTTAAGAATATATAGTTCAGCCCAGAAAGAACATTGAAAATCAATCCATCCTTATCCACTTCCCAGGAGAAGGAACTGTACAGCCTATTGAGAAAACATTTAGATGCCTTCGCCTGGAGTTATAAGGAGATGAAGGGAGTGCACCCTTCAATATCTACTCATCATATATACATCAAGGAAGATTGAAAACTAGTTAGGTAGCCTCAAAGGAGGATGAATCCAACACTTAAAAATATTGTTAAGGAAGAACTACAGAAATTGCTTGATGTAGGATTCATCTATCCCATCTCTGACAGTGAGTGGGCCTCTCCTTTGGTGCTAGTGCCAAAGAAAATGGTAAGTGTAGAATCTGTGTCGACTATTGGGAATTGAACAAAGCCACTAAAAAGGACCATTTCCCTTTACCTTTCATAGATCAAGTGTTAGACGGTCTGGCAGGGAAAAAGTTTTTCTCCTTCCTAGATGGGTTTAGCGAGTACAATCAGATTCAAATCAGCCCAGAAGACCAAGATAAGACGACTTTCACTTGTCCTTGGGGTACTTTTTCATACTGAATCCTTCATTTTGGTTTTTACAATGCTCCAACCACTTTCCAAAGAGCAGTATTGAGTATATTTTCTGAACTAGTTCATGATGCAATAGAAATATACATGGATGATTTTACTCCTTATGGTTCTAACTTTCAGGAAGATTTATCTAACCTAGGAAAAGTTCTAGATAAGTGTATTGAGATGAACCTATCCCTCAGTCCAAAAAAATGTGAATTTTTTATGACTAAAGGGATTGTGTTAGGTCATGCAATATCTCAGCAAGAACTACAGGTGGACCCCAACAAAATTTCCATCATCCAAAGGGTCCCACCTCCTCAAAAGGTGAGAGATGTCAGAAGTTTCCTAGGCTTAGCTAGATATTACAGGAGATTCATTAAAGATTTTAGCAAGCTAGCCTCTCCTTTTTTTGGCCTCTTAGGCAAAGATGTTGAGTTCATATGGTCAGAAAACTATCAAGAAGCCCTAGATACCTTGAATAGAAAGTTAGTGATCACCCTAATTCTCTGAGGCCCAAACTAGGCCCTACATTTCCACATTCACACAAATGCCTCAAACAAAGCAATAGGAGCAGCCTTAGGACAAATTGATTAAAAGTTACCCCATTCCATATACTTTATAAGCAAAGACTTGTCGAAGGCAGAGTTAAAATATACAGTGACTGAGAAGGAACTCGTAGCTGTCGTGCATTCCTTAAACAAATTTAGACATTATAGCACAAGCTATCATTACTTTGTGCACACTGATCATGCTGCAATTAGATATTTAATGAACAAACCGGATGTAAATGCTCACATTATTAGATGGTTGCTTTTACTGTAGCAGTTTGATCTGACCATTATTGATAAGCCTAGTAAAGAAAATGTTGTTGCTGATTTTTTGTCTAGAGTAAATTTGCCTGTAGGTGAAGAAGGAATGGTGGATGACCAAATGCTAGATGAACATTTATTTTCTATATCAATACTCTCTCCATGGTTTGTTGATATAGAAAACTACTTGGTTTCAGCAGAGTTCCCACCACACCTATTCTCAAAAGAGAAGAGTAAGATAGTAAGGAAAAGTGCCCCTTTCACCTAGATTGGAGAAGATCTCTTCAAACTTGGCCCAGATTAGATCTTAAGAAAATGTGTTAGGGAGGAGGAAGTCTTTAACATCCTCCTGACCTATCATGACATTGCTTGTGGTGTCATTTTGCAGCGAAAAGAACTACCTTCAGGTTATTGCAAGCAGGCTACTACTGTCCCACTCTTCTTCAAGATGTGAGGAGATATACAAGCCAGTTTGATCAGTGTCAGAGGATGGGGAAACCTACTCCAAAGGATGAGATGCCCATGCAACCTCAAGTGAACTTTGGGCTATTTGAGAAGTGGGGCATGGACTTTGTGGGGCCTATCCGCCCTCCTTCAAAGTAGAAACAATACATCATTGTGTGCACCGACTACCTGACAAAGTGGGCAGAGACAAAAGTAATCAAATCAGCGATAGAGGAAAAAGTAGCTGAGTTTTTGAGAGAAAATATTTTCTACAAGTTTAGGTATCCAAGAGATTTGGTCACAGATCAAGGCAGTCAGTTCACTTCCAACCTGATTGAAGACCTGCTCACACATCATAAGATCAAGCACAAGACTTCCACCCTTTACCATCCACAAGCCAATGGGCAAGTGGAGGTCACTAATAGAGCATTGGAAGGGATCCTGACTAAGGTTGTAAGTAGCAGTAGAAAAGACTGGGTGGATAGATTAGTTGAGGCCACTTTGGCCTACAACACCACATGGAAGACCACTATTGGGTTCATACCCTATGAACTGGTCTATGGGAAGAAGGCTTTGCTGTCAATAGAATTTGAGTTCAATACACTAAGGATGGTATCTCAGCTGGATCTAGACCTCAGCCATGCATAGAAGAAGAGATTACTTTAGCTCAATGGATTGGATGAATACAGATTGCAAGCCCTTCTCCATACAGAGGTATTTCAGCTTTAGAGAAAGATATGGCATGACAAAAATATCAAGGAGAAGCAATTCCAAGAGGGAGATTGGGCACTACTCTATGATTCAAGATAGAAGGATTCCAAAGGCAAGCTGAGGACAAGATGGTTGGGACCCTACACATGGAGAAATGCAATGACAATGATCCAGTTCTGATCAAAACCATTGATGATGAAGCCATCCCCATGCTTGTCAATAGACATCAGTTGAAGTCTACAAGAAACCCCTCTCCAAGTGAGAGTTGATTGAAGATTTGAATAAAATAGTGATGGTAGTGGAGCATGACTTAGCTTCCACTTCACCCACTCACTGAAGAAAAGAGAGAAAAAATTAGGACTCAAGTGAAAAACTCCATGAGGCACTTGAATCCCATCATTGGGTTGAAAACCTCTTCTGAGGCGACCCAGTCATGTCAAAAAAAAAAAGAGGAAAAAAAGAATAAGATCGCTGGGTGAAAACCTCCCTTAGAGGCACCCAGGGCAGACAATTTGGGTGAAAACCTCTCTAAGGCACCCTAGTTGTTTTCAAAAAAGAAAAAATAAAAAAGGAGAAAGAAAATGATTTTTTTTTTTTTTTTTTTTTTTTTTTTTTTTTTTTTTTTTTTTTTTTTTTTTCAGGTTTGCAGGAGGACTACAGGGAGCAAAAGAAGGTGCCAAGGGGACCCTGACATTCATACTAGCACCCATCTCATCTTCTCCACACCTTCCTCCATCACTTTTGGCATTTCTTTCACCCCACTGTACCTCTATTTCAAAAACTGTGTTTTCTACAGGAGGCTCCTGTAGGAATTACAAAGAGACAGAAGTGGATACAAAAGGAAGTTTGAGGGACAAAGATGCTTCGTGAAGAACCTATAATCCCTCCTACAATCCTCAAACCTCCTTGCCATCATTTCCAAACCTACATCAGACCCCAAACATCAGTTTACTTCTTATCCAAGAAAAGCACAGAAAAATAGTTTTTTCAGTTTAAAAAAGAAAAAAAATGAGAGGAAAATGCACCATCAACCTCACCTGAAGCCTACCTACTACCTATCCATCTTTATCTACACCTATGGTATCATCCTTGAACTCCAAGAATAGGAAGAAGCTGAAGTTTCAAGGGGAGAATCAACTACAGGAGCTCCTGTAGGAATTCCTGTAGCAGTTGATCCCATAGAAGTCCAGCACCAACAGCAACAAAGTGCAAACATGAAGGTTGAAAAGGCACCTAAAGCTCAGATCCATCCAGAGTGGAACCTACACAGGCACACAACCACACATTAATAAGCAGAGACAACATGATAAAAGGGAAATAAAGGCATGCAACAGAGAAAGCCACAGCATCTCACAGCAAATACACTCAGATCACAGGTAAGTAACTAAGTCACTCCTCTGTTTGCATTTGTGTAATTAGAAGTCATGAAAAAGCAATGAGATGGTTGAGGTTGAATGAGGAAAAGGTGGCTAGTTAACTTGGCCACCCTCATCTAGTTGAATCCACTCATCCAAGATGTCACCCACAAGTGCACACCATCAACTCTAGTACAAGATGCCAAGGACTACTAGTGGAGGAAGTGTGAACTCCGATGCAATAATGAGGGATGATTACGAGGAGGGGTCATGATGACCAAGCAAGTGGGGACCAATGGTCCAAATATGGCCAATGTATACCTTGCCAGCTCAACACTCACCACTGAAAATATCCATAAAGGGTAATAAGTACTCCTCCTCGAGCATTCTCACCACCTTTTCCTTCATTCTCTCCTCGTAACTCAGCTACATTAGTCTCCTTGTGCCCCCACAGCCTCGTAACCACCATCCTCCATCGATCTCTCCCATATTCTTGTCTCGATGTTTTCTACAAGAGCACCTACAAGTTTTCTACAGGAGCACCTACAGGAAATCTACAGGAGGGACAACAGGTTTCTACAAGAGGGGCAGTGAGTCATTTTGAAGGGAGAAAACATGATTTTTAGCATGATTTTTGGTCTGAAGAGGTAGGGTTCATGCATGCCCCCTTTTGAATATCAATATATGAAAAAATTGGTCTATATTTGAGGAGGAAATAAGTCTTTAGGAGAGGATAAAATACATTAAAAAAAAAAAATCTACTTATTTAAAAAAACACAGTCTCCTCTGTTTCTCTATTTTTCTCAAAATTCTTTGTCTCCACCTCCATATTTGGTTTTCCAAAAGAGTATAGACAATATGACAGGAGGGTTTATGAGAAAGCATCCCACTAACTCCACTAGGCTCCAAGCACATCCTCAAGTGGTGGACATCTTCACAAGGGCAAACTGGAAGAATTTCTTTGAGAAATTTCAAGGGTTTGATGAGGAAATTGCCCAAGAGTTTGCTGTCTCTCTCTGGTCCCTCACACAAGAAATCATGCCACTGTCACCATTAGAGGTCTTTCCATGGAGATAACCCCTGAATTTATCAGTAGGGTCACTACCCTTCCTCTTGGGCTTCCTTGGAGTAAAGATGAGAAACCAATTGGCGAGGCTGCCAAGAAGAACTTCTTCCAAAATAATGAAACCCTTGTTGAAGATAAAAATGGCATTAGAAGGGTTGGCATACCATATCCCTGGGATGAGGTTAGCTATCAAATAATAAAATACATTTCCTATGAGGGGAGGTACAACAATGTTTATGGTTATCACTTTAGAATCCTCCCGGAATTAAGGTATGGCATGGACACTCCAGCACCTCAGAAACTCGGTATCCCTTACTTCCTCATGCAGTCCCTCATTGACTCCAGCACCAAGGTACAAGAAAGAAATTCAAAGCAGCTAGCTCACCATGGCTTAATCAAAATCCTAGTAGAGGAAGCCCTCCATACCTTTACAGTCTGTTGAAGGCCCTGAAAATCGGGTCTACAACAAGGGGGATGCTCACCTGGTCCGGACCTTGGTTGGCAGCTCCTTATCTATTTGGTATAGCGGGTCTGACTGGGGATATGGAACTAGTTTCCCAATTCAGTGTGTGTGTGTGTGAGAAAGATGGGTATTTTTGTCCTAAATGGAATACTTCTATTCTAATTCTAATATAATGTTATGCTATTGTATTCTAATAAACATAAAAACATCAAAATTTACGCTAACCTGGGGTGTGATCTTTCTTCTATGCGATCTAAAAAGATTTCAAACAATAACTCGTAATAAAGATCATTTAGCTATTATAAGAAAAGAATTCAATAAAGATGAACTACTTCATATAAGAAGTTAGACGAAACAGCTGTGAAAACTTATCGAATAAATGAGCTATTCATACACTAAGCATAAATAAATAGTTATCACCGTACAAAAGTGCCAAATGATAACTCAGGCATCCACGTTGTAATATATAAAGTATTGATAACTGAATATCACTTTAACGCATAAGAAGAAATGGTTAAGAGATAAAAGTACCATTTATAACTAGTCCTACTCATGAGCTTCAAGCGACAATTGATTTATCTTTCCTTGATTTAACATCCACTAAGAGTACAGAAGTGCAACATCAGTAGTAGATATCAAATGCAAATATCAAATAAACCCTGTCCCATTCATTCATCAAAACCTCCTCTGAGGGTGCAAAAGTGCATGCTCTGAGGACAAGTTTTTGAAAAAATTCTGGACCCTTCTCTAAATGCATGAGAAGGGTTTAAATACTACTAAATAAATAACTTATTTACAAAAATTGAGGATTCGGTTTAAATAACCGTCCTTTTTCTAAGTAAAACTATTTCTAAAATTAAATCTAATATCTAACTAATTCTAAATTTGCTCCTTAACGTCGCAAGCATTCAGTATTTTCCTGAGTAGATTCGGTTGACTGTCTTCCGTCTTTGGTTGAGTTAAGCAAACAGAATCGGTAAGAGCTGGCACTATCTTCTCAACAAAATTGATGATATACTTGAGATTCATCCAATGACTATGTGGCTTTACCATGTATGCCTGGTAATAACCCCATTTCAACTTGGTTAACCCTTGGATTGCTTCTGCTTTTTTCTTTAGCTTTCTGTTTCCAGTTTGTTTCTATCGCTGCTTCCTTGCAATTTTCGGGGCTTGCAGGTGACTGAGTAATTAGAAGCCTTCCTTTTCGAGCAAGTTTTCTTAGCGATGTGCGATTCAGAAACTGCCTCTGTTTCTTGATCCGAGCTTCTCTTATGTGTTTTTTGCCTCTTGCACCTTTTTCTCTTATCAGGTATAAAGCTCAAAATTTGTAAAAATAGTGATTCTATGAGCTCTTGACCCTGAACATTAAACTATCTGTTTTTGGCATCAACATCGTTCAGTAGCCATTCAACCATGGCTGTATATGAGAAATCTGTGATGGATGCCTCAGAAGAGTTCTGCGGCTCTTTCTCTCCCTTAAGTGGATTAGGTGTGCCTTCTGAAATGGACATTAGAGCACTGCCTTTCTTCCTCATAATTTCCTGCATACTGTCTTGTATAACGCTTTGTCCTTCGTTCCTGCAGTTTACAATTGAGGTGGAAGTAATGATAAAAATAATGACAAGAAAATTTTAAATGCCGAAGATATGCAAAACATGCTACCTTACGTGAACTAGTTCTTCAAAAAACACAACACCATACTTCATTAACAACTCGCAACAACTCATTAATTCGCATTAAAGTGTATGACCAGTTCTTGGCCTACAAAAAGTTTTCTCGAATAATGAGCCAGAACCAACTGCGATGAAGAGGTCTTGCGATTTTGCTTTTTGATATCACAGATCGTTGTATCGCATTACCACAATTTCATCGTGTTGTTCTATCGCAAGGTTGCTTGGTCGCAATATCGCAAGATCGCAGGATCACAATATCACAAGATCTCAGGATCGCAGGATCACGAGATCACGGATTGCTTAATCGTTATGTGTAATTCATGTGATTTTTGCGATGTGAGATATGCGATATCACATATCAGCGATTTTAAGGTTTTTCAATGTGAGTGCTTCTTAATGCATGCGATGTGATGGAGTTTCGCATTGCAATCTTTCATTTTTTATCATTTTGGCTCATTTAGAAGGTATCCTATCATTCTTTGTGCGATGTGATCTCTCTTAAGGAGTGAATTTACTTTCTTCATTATGAAACTTAGGTTCTTTAGATTCTTCAAAGGTATTTCCCTAAGTCCATGATGTTGTAAGTTTCATCTAAAAGGAAATATAACACTAATTGATTTTTTTTCAATTTTTCGCTAAGGGTCCCCACTTATTTAGTATTAGCAATAACACTTCATAAGGAAGGGGGTTGTTGGTGGCCACAACACACTCCCTATAGCATGGGAAGTTTTCTGAAACATGACAGCTGAGGATGACATAAAGGCCTTAACCTATTATGTCAGCCCTACTGGTAGTGAGGGGGAAGAACAAAAAGGGGGAGAAGGTGGAGCCAAGGGTGATATAGTAGAAAAAGAAAGGAATGAGGAAGGAACTAAAATAGAGGAGGAGAGAGCTGAAGAAACAAAGCAGGAAGAGATAGAAAAAGAGACAGAAGAAGGAGAAGAAGAAGCAGAGAAGGAAGAAAAAGGAGAAGAGTCCCCTGAGACTTTGGAAAGGGAGGCAGCAGCTGACCTCACTACCCTCAGTACACCAATCAAGCTAAAGAAAAAGAGGAAAATACAAACCTCCATGTATCTCAAGGCTAGGAAGAGCACAAGAATTAAAATAGGCAAACCTCAACCCTCTTCAAAAGTGCCAATTACCATTGAAGATTCACCCTCTGCCAAGGAGAAAGAATCTCCTTCCAAGACACCTATAACATATGAAAGGGGGAATCCTAGATCTTCCACATGGAAGGAAAAGGCAGTACTATAGGACCCAAAAATAGTCCTACAGGAGGCTTAGATAGTTCTACAGGAGACACTGTCAAAACTACAGGAGACCCAAAAGCTTGAAGAAAGGATAGAAGGATAGCCATAGGTGAAGGAGGAAGCACAAGAGATATAAGAACCTCATCCCCAGCCTAGTCTTGCCTCCTATTACAATCTACTTGAGGGAGGAAGGATAATCCCATAGAATTTGCAATTCCACTATTTTTTGAATTGGAGAAAGAAAGAGTGAGAACACATAGGTGGATGTAGATAGCCAAATCCAAAGGAGTTGAAGAAGTTGGGCATATGGAAAACAAACTCAGGGAAATGGGAAGAGAGTTGAGTGTTCTCAAAGACAGGGAAGTAATTACAAGAAGCCACCTTGAAACTGAAATGAATTGCTAAGGAGGCAGCTGCAAGAGAAAGATACCCAACTAGCATGCATGGCTAGCTTATCAATGAAGGCATTGCAATGTAGAACACCAGCCAAATCCTATGGCCTATATCTAAAGGACCAATGGTTACAATTCCAAATAAAAACTTTGGCACAAAGAGGCAATGCTTTCCAAGACTACAGGCAGTGTTGTGTGTGGAGCATGATTGTTCAGAGGTCTTTGTTTCAGCCGAATATATACCCCAGGAAGTTTGTACACCCCTCCACACGGGGGGGTGCGAGGGGGGACTTGTCCCCCCCGTGGGGGTCCAGGGGGGCCGATCCCCCCCGGCTGGGGGGTCTGGGGGCTAGCGGTCCCCCGGCGGGGGCTCGGGGGTAGCACCCCCGAAGCTAAAAACATATGTAAATTTGCCTTGTAAAAGTATAGTAATTTCTAGTCAATCTGGGCCGTTCATTAGACGAATGATCTGACAGTAGAACTTATGTTTAGTTTAGGGTTTTTTGCCCTAGAAGGCAACCCCTCTCTTTGTATGTGGGCATTGTATTTGAGGCTGTGTGATAGATGTGTATTCTATGTGTGAGCGAGAAATAGAGAGGTGAGACTGTGAGAGAAAACAGAGGATATTACAGCGGATTTGCTGTAGGTTGTGTCTCTTCATTTTGCTGGATAATAGGAAGGAAGGACTGGCTGTTCGGGGTGGACGTAGCCCAAACTGGGTGAACCACGTATATCTGTGTCTCTCTTGTTTTATGCATTTTCTGTGTTTAACAATGTAAACTTTGAAACGGGAACTGTAAACTCAAAACGAGAACTCTAGCCAAAAAACCCCTTAAAAACATCAAAAACAGTGCTAAAAACAAAAAGTGTTGATTCTGGAATAACACTTTTTTTTCTAGGGTAAATTTTGAACATATTTTAAAAATGGCTGTAAAAACCAATTTTTTATGCAAAAATTGTTCCAAAAACACCCTCAAAACAAGAAGTGTTAACATTGGGATAACACTTTTTTTTTCGTTTTTTTTTTCAAGGGTAATATTTCAACATTTCGAAATAATAGCGTAAAATATTTTATCATGACCCTGCAAAAGATAAAAATTTAAAATAAATAATGAAGACATAAAATAAAATTAAAACAATGAAAAACACAAAACAAAAAAAGTTTAAAAATTAACAAAACATAAATCAAAGCATATACTAAAAAAAAAAAAAAATCAATCATAAAAATGTAAAAAAAAACTAAATTAAAAAACTAAAAAACACTTAAAAATTATAAACAAATAAATAGTTAAAAAACATATTTAG
>APFE031401945.1:81374-125798 GCA_000404065.3 Pinus taeda | reverse complement strand
AAAAAATGAACATAATAAATTTTAAAGTGTGAAAAATAAGTCCTCTAAAAAAAAAGGTATGATGTATAACGCTTTGCATCAACACGTTTCAAAATCAGCATAAAAATCACTAACATTTAAAAACGAATATTTATATTTGATACATGAGAATATTTAAATTTGTTGAGGAATCTTCGGCGAAAATCACATAGAAAAACTTTTGTCGACGCGTTTCGAACTAGCCAGTGTGGTTCATCGTTAGGACAAGTTGAATGAGCAGATCTCACTGGCTAGTTCGAAACGCGTCGACAAAAGTTTTGCTATGTGATTTTCGCCGAAGTTTCCTCAACAAATTTGATTATGGATCACAGAAGTCTCAATTCAATAATATTTAAATTGTCCAAAATATGCTCCAAAAAATAATTATTGTATTATGCATCACCACTTTTCAAAATCGGGTCATGTTTTTATTACCTCTATGAAACGGGTAATCGTATCGGTTATTTAAGGTTATTTAAAGTGCCAAAAACTATGTTCTAAAAAAATTATGTGTATTCTGCATCGCCCCTTTTCAAAATCGGGTCAAATTTTTGCTATCTCTACGAAATGGGTAGCAATATCAGTTCCTGTTTCAAAGTTTACATTGTTGTTTATATTTCTACAATATTTTATGTGTTCCATTGCTCTGTAATATATAATTTTCTAACAGGCAGTTCATGGATTTGTGTGACTAAAGCACCTCAGAGGATAAAGAAAAAATGGTAGAATTCTACTTACTCAAAATGGCCCTCACAGGCATCAATGTGTGGGATCCTAATGCCAAGCTAAGGGGCCTACAATTAATGGCCATGGCCTCATGGATGAACCCTGAAGAATTGAGGGTAGCAGAAATGAAAAAATTGATGATAAAAGAGCATAATGAACCATTAATGATAAGAGATGAGCCATCAGATCCTATGGCACTCATCAGCACACACAACTTGCTTGCCAATGACCCTCAGATTGGCCCTAGATATCTCACCAATCATGCACAAGCCATTGCTCACTTTGAGGATATGCAAAGGCTACATGGGGATGACTATGTGCATGCATGCATGAGGAGATAGAACACCTTACCACACAATTTGCAGATCATGTAATATCATTCCCCCATGAGGTTGAAGGAGGCACTGAAAAGAGTGCCAATGTACAAGCGCTCCATGCAGAGGATGAAGGTCAACTAGATTGGCCTCAAACTGAGTCCCCCACTGCTATTAGGCATGCTGGAAAGCATAAGAGAAGAAGAAGAGGAGGAGCAGTGGAAAGACATAGATAGGAAGGCAGGATTCTATGGCAAAGAAAATCAGACCACATCAGAAGCCTAGGATAATAGGGAGGCCACCAGGGCCATAAAAGATGAGGAGATTGACTAGGTTGCTCAGAGGATGAGCAACACCTTCAGTAGGGGGGTGATGATAAGCCTCATAAATGGGTAATTATATGGGCTCATTTCACCTCCTAACCTAGTCAAATCAACCATTCTCTTAGCTTATTATATGATTTTCTGATTATATTTATGCTTATAGAGTGAGTTGAGTTTATTATTGTGCCATGTGGTCTAACATGTATTTAATGAAAATTATTAATGGATTTCAAGGTCAAAGTCAAGGATCCAGTGGACAAATGGTAGCAATAACTCGAAGTAGACAGAGGAGAGGACTTATAGGAGGGAATCCCCTTCATTTATTACTCCTCACTTCGAATTCCCCTTCATTCAGCTCGGAGTACAAGCAACCAAATCGTGCACTAGAAGGCAACCGCGCAAGTGGAGGATGACTGATGATTATCTCGAGTTTTGGGAGCCAAGCTTCCCTGATTTGAAGGAAATTATTGATAGCTTCATTTGTATAAGTAGAGAGGCCTAGGGCCTCACTATGATCGGATTTTTTGCTTATGTAAACTCTGCTCAAATTTCGAGCTTATTTTTATGACAATTTCATGTAAACTTGCTATTTTTTTTATAATAAATATGGAATCCTTTTTGAGCGAGCACTGAGTTACCTCAGAGGGCTAAAGCTCTTGGGTTAGGGTCCAATCCAAGAAGCCAAGCTCCTCTTTACTTTTATTTGTATTCTTTGTTTCAATTTGTAGAATAGTTTTCTATTAGATGTATTTATCTTATGGTTAAGAATGGGTTGCTTTTGAAGATTTAGTAGTTTGCTTCCATTTGTGCTTTCTGTAGCAGGTTAAGCAATGACCAGAAAATATTCAAAAGGCTAGAAATAGTGCCTTGGCCTCTTTTCCTCCCTCTCCGACCATGATTTGAGGCAAAGACTCTTTTGCTGCCCCAAAACCACAGATTTTCCTCCTTCATAGGACTTCTAGTGTTTGCAGCTTTTTAGTAGGTTAGTATTCCAGATTTGCTTTATTTTAGATCTTCTTCCTCATGCTTACTTCCTAATTTTCAATAGTATTCTTCCGTGCTTTCCTTTCCTACAACATTTCTGAACATTTCCTTTCCTAGATCATACTTTAGACCATTTTATGCAAAACTCTGTTTTTCCTAAATGCATTCATTTCACTTGTCGCTTGGTTTCCTTCGATGACTATTAGTTTCTATGTAGCAGATATCTTCCAACGGTAGGCTGGATTATTAGTAATCTCGCCCTCCATCTAATACATGCCCTATAGATCTCCCAAATCCGACCTCAATTCTGCCCTATTTTCCTGCATTTTTCCATAGAACTTCTTCCTCTCTCCTTGAGCGAACCCAATCATATTTCTCTCTCCTGGTGATTCATGGTAGACCTTAGGCACCCTAACACCTCATTCCAACCTTCATCCACATTTTTCACCCACTCTCACACCCTCAAAACAATGAAATCTTCTCTCGGCCTCGTCCTGTAGGCCTCCTGTAGTTTCCTTGTTTTCCTCCTGTAGATTTTCCTGTAGGTTTTCTTTTGAAGGCTAAGTGTGGGAAAAGCCTCTAGAAGGCCACCTGAGACCTCCTAAAACCCATCCACACCATCCTACATCCTGTCAAGTCCCAGAATTTCCCTTCAATGCCACCTATTTGCTGCCACACTCACACACAATAAATTACATGCATGTCAAATTCACATAAACATACATAAAAATCCAAAAATATGTTTTTTGCTTATTTACTTCTAGAAATAGCATAGTTAGATGTTGTTTACTTCCTTGAGTAGGTAATGGCATTCCTTTCATGGTTTTCTTAATGCTTTCTGTAAAAGTAGAATTAGTTGGTTAATTAGGGTTTACTAGGTTTGCTTTACATTTCATTCTTTCTCCTTTTTGCAGTTAGAATAGCATTTGTAGAGTAATATTTATTTCCTTTCATCACATGTAGAGATTCCTTTAGAATCCATAGAAGTTGGCTTGAGCTCCTAGTGATTTTGCGCTGGCTGACCAAGTGAAAACTTGTAGTGAGAAATAGTACTTGTACATATAGCACCGACGCTTCCAAGTTTGTTACGAACTACCGGGTTGATAAGAGTAAAGTAGGCAGCCCAGGAGTTGCAGGATTATTGCTACAATACTGGTGCTCACCAACTAACCTTGAGAATAAATTTAAGACCTTCTAGGCATCCCTTAACCACATCGCTGAAGCATTGGCTGACCTGAGGAGGCCTCTCAAACCCATGAGGGAATAACCTACTATTGATACACATAGAAGGATCATCCATCCATCACATTCATTTCCATGGAGCTCACTAATCTTCGAGCCACTGGGCACTTAAGTTGGACATTTACAAATTTGATGGCTCTAACCGTGCAGTATTGGTGGCATAAATAAGAAGAATATTTCACACTTAATAATATTTGGGAGGATGGAACTAAACTACATGTAGGAGCCCTTTACTTGGACCAAGAGAGATGGTAGTGGAATCAAAAATGTTATCTAGGGAGGCCAACTTGGAACATGTTCTCAAAAGTCATATGAGACTGCTTTGATCAGGAATCTCACTTTCTGGGTCATCCCACTAAGCTCAGGAAAACAAATACAGTAAAGGACTACATTGCAAATTTTGAACAATTAGCCATCAGAACTAACAAACTAGGAGATGACTTTTACTTGGAATATTTCATGAGTGGCTTAAAGGAATCCATCCAAACCCATGTCTAAATGCATCACCCAACTACTTGGTTGGATGCATGTTGTAAGGACTTAGATGTAGAATTCACCTCAAATGTCCACTCCAATTGTCCAAATTTCATCACAAAGGCACATCCCACCCTGACTACAGACCCCACCCAAATACTTAGGGTTTAAAAGGTGTTGTCGGTAGAAATAATCGAAGGAAGGAAATAAGGACTCTGTTACTACTATCATGAGAAGTACTCCCCATGACAGAAATGCAAGGAACCAAAATTATTTCAAATTGATGCTACTAAAAATAACTCAACCAATGAAGCTCCATCCATTGAAGTGCCTGAGGAAGAAGCGGGTGAACCCCAAACCGACCTAGACAATGATTTTAGAGTTACGTCGATGAGTCGGTTATATCACTATATGCCTTGGCTTGAATTTCTTCACCTCAGACTCTCAAAATATGAGGTTTTATTAAGCATGTGCCAGTAATGGTGTTGATTGATAGTGGCATCACTCATAACTTTGTCCATAAGAGAGTGGCAGAAGTTGTTCATTTTTTGTATGGGTGGTACCCAATTTCCAAGTCCTTATTGCTAATGGGGGGACCATGAAATGTGTATGACGTTGTGAAAATTTTAAAATTTAGATGGGGGATTATCACCTCAAAACCCATATGTTTTACATTGAAATGGGTGGTTGTGGCGTTGTCCTTGGTGCTGAATGGGTTCGCACACTGGGCCCTATCACAATAGATTTCTAGGATTTATATATGATATTTAAGAAGAATGTCCACACTCATACATTAAGGGGAATCTAGGTAGGTGCTCCTACTATCATCAACTCACACTAAATGAAGAAGCTTTGAAAAAAATGTCATCATGGGGTAGTAGCCCAATTTAATTCCATCTAGGCCATTGAATCGACTCGTCCTCATATTCATCCTAATATGCAACAAGTATTAAATCACCACCAATGGGTGTTTGACAAACCTAAGGAGCTCCCACCCTCTAGAGGTGAACATGATCATAGCATCCCTTTGGTCCTGGCTGCCTAGTCGCCAAATTTCTACCCATATCAATATCCTTTTGTACAAAAGAATGAAATTGAAAAAATAATCAAGGAACTCATTGAAGTCAGTGTTATTTTTCCCAACACTAGTGCTTGTTCATCTCCATTGGTCATGGTTCTAAATAAAGATGGATAATGGTGAATGTGTCCCAACTTTAGGGCCCTTAACATGCTTATTATCAAGGACACAATTTCCTATTCCAGTAGGTGATGATTTGCTTGATGAACTGCATGTGCTAAAAATTTTACCAAGCTAGACCTCCACTCAGGCTATCACAAAATACGCATGAAGGAAGTTGGCATTCCCAATATAGCCTTCTGAACTCATGAAGGCCATTATGTATTCCTAGTCATGCCATTTGTACTCTATAATGCTCCATCCACTTTTTAGAGCCTCATGAACCACCTTCAGAAACCATATCTCAGAACATTTATCCTGGTCTTTTTTGATGACATTCTCATCTACAACATAACATGGGACAACCACCTTCAGCATGTTGACCACATATTGCAATTGCTCCAAGATCAAAAATTATTTGTCAAATTATCCAAGTTCTCCTTTGGCATGGAAAAAGTAGATTATTTTGGACACATTATGGGTTGTGACAGAGTGAGGGTTGATCCCAAAAATATTTAGGCAATGTAAGATTGGCCCCAACTAAAAATATTGAAGAGTTTCATGGATTCTTGGGTCTCATGGGATACTATCGAATTTTTTTTTGAAATTATGGATACATTTCTAGACCCCTCACTAATGTTTTCAAGAAAAAATAATTTCTCTATATTGACACAGCTTAATAGGCCTTCTTGGCTCTCAAACAAGCCATGTGCTCCAATCTAATATTGGCCTTACCAGACTTCACCAAATATTTTGTGATTGAATGTGATGCTTTAGGTACGGGCATTGGCATAGTATTAATGCAGGAAGGTAGATCATTGGCTTTGACCAGTCAAAAGATCAGTCAAAAACATCTCGGTCAATCTACATATGAGAAAGAAATGATGGCCATCTTACATGCAGTAGACACTTGGTGACCATGCTTATTGGGGCAATGTTTCCAAATCCACACTGACCATCATAGTTTAAAATATTTTCTAGAGCAACATCTATCGTCACCAAAACAAAATTAATGGCTTGCAAAATTGTTGGGATATTATTATGAGATAATTTATAAGAAGGGGCGTGACAATGTAGTGTTTGATGCCTTATCTCACTAATTTGAGGATGAGGGTACCCTTTTATCACTCTCTCTACCCACAACCGATTGGATTGAAGAGTCCTACCATGAATGGTTCTCCCACCCCTCCCTGTCCTAGCTCATTATAACTTAAGAGAAAATCATAATACCTCATAAGACTACTCTTGGAAGGATGAGGTTCTTCGCTACAAGGTTCGAGTAGTGCTATCCCTGAACTCCACCCTCAAAACCTGCATCTTGGAAGAGTTTCACTCCTCTTCGATTGCATGACATTTAGGCTTTCAAAAGACTTATACACGAGAACTCCACTCTTTATTTTTGACCTAGATGAAGAATGAGATTCTTACCATTGTAGCCGAATAAGATGTATGCTAGCTACCGGGAACCTGAAAACCATTGCCACTCCCTCCTTCTGTCTGGATGGATGTTTCCATGGACTTCATTACAGGTCTCCCAAAGTTAGGCAAAAAATCAATTTCCATGGTGGTGGTTGACATACTTTCCAAATATGCTCATTTTTGCACTCTACCACACCCATTTACCCCAACATTGGTGGCTCAAGTTTTCATGGAACAAATCTTGAAATTTCATGGCATGCCAACCCCTGTTGTGTCTGATCAAGACCCCACTTTCACCAAAAAAATTTGGTAGGAACTTTTCAAGCTCCAAGTAACACAACTCCAATAGAGTGCAACTTATCATCCCCAAACAGAAGCAGACAACAAATGTTTTGACACCTACCTATGGTTCTTCACTTTAGACAAGCAACATCAATGGGTACAATGACATCCTTTAGTTGAATGGTGGTATAATACTAGCTATCATGAATCTACCAAGATGATGCCAGATGAGGTAGTGTATGGCCAACTCCCACCTTCACCAACTTCGTATATCCATGGATGTTCCAAAGTACAGGAAGTTTATTAGCTCCTACATAACCATGCCGCCATGATCACTCATCTAAAATATAATCTACATCAATCTCAGAACATAATGAAGCAACATGTCGACCAACATCATTCCGAGTGATCATTTCAAGTAGGTGACCATGTGTTCCTATGACTCCAATAGTATAAGCATACCTCTCTCAAAGAAAATGTCTTCCATAAACTAGCACCAAAATTCTATGGGCCTTATCAAGTACCTTAGTGTATGGGAGTAGTTGCTTACAAATTGGCCTTACCAACTTCAAAAATCCACCCAGTCGTCCATGCATCTTTCCTCAAGAAAGTTGTGGGGAACAATTGCAAGATTCAAACAAGTATGTTAGAATTGGATGAGGAAGGTTAACTTTGGATCCAACTAGAACAAGTCCTCGAAACTCACAAAATACATCTACACGACCGCATGATCAAAGAAGTCCTCATAAAGTGGAAAGACACCTTTCCAGAAGATGCGACATGGGAACCAACCACTATTCTTCATAAGCTTCTGCAGTTCAGCCTTGAGGACGAGGTTGCTTTTGATGGGGGAGGGCATGTTAGGGTCCAACCCTAAGCCCTTTATTGATATAATAAGCCAAGGGGCTTAGTCAAAGTCATATTTAGTTAGTTGAGTAAATAAAGCCTATAAGTGGTGTTACACAACATTTTGTCACTGTCCCTGTACTCCCCATTCCTTGATCCTAGAGGACCTCTACAATGAACCCCGCATGCTTTGTATTCATGGAGAAACTCCCATTATGTCCCTCTCCATGAGAAGATCATTTACCTTTTGCACCATTTCCCCTAAAACTTCTGTTTTGCCCAATTTACAAGACCGATGCTAATGGCCTTTGTCTCCCTTGCACCTATGTGCAGAGATTAGCACTATTCCCCACGCCGACCGTTGTGACCAAGCTATCTTCTAGTCACGTCAGTATTGTCATGGAAATTTTTTAAAATTAGAGCCAAAGATTCTATTAGGGCCTAAGCCTACCTCAGGCTGAGAAATGTAAGATCTAGGATAACATCAAACCAAGCTTAACCTGCTAGCTAGCCCTACTAGGTCAAGAGAGGGCTCTCTCCTGTCTATCTCAGAAAATATGATCAATGGGGCTTGATATGAATGATGTGAAAACTGATTTTAGACTAGGTATGTGTGCAAAAGAGTTTGATTAAATTTGATGATGTTTTGCTGGCTCAAATGGAAAGGCAGATTTTGGGTTTGGGGAATGAGGCTCGGTTTTGCAGAGATTTCTATGGGGCAAGGTAGGAAAATGATTTTATACTTAAAATTGAATGGAATGGATAGCTTTAGACAAGTGAGGATTTGAAGACGGTAAGAAAGTCTCAGGGATCCTCTTCAAACAACTAGAAAACATAAATAACTAAGCAAACCATAGGTAGAGCATTGCAATTTCAATGGATTCTACAGTTATCCTTCTTTGTTTTAGTTAAGATGAAGCAAAGAGAGATGATGGCATACATAAAACACATGTAAACTTACAATTATAGAAGGAAACACAATACCAAAGCAAGATTCCACATGAATCCCATAAAGTGCTACAAACCTTGGTCTATTCCTTAGCCAAAACTGCTGAAATGTGTTTACAATGAAGCTCCAAGCTTTCTCAAAATTCCAACCTTTCCTAATGACTGAGAAATCACAAGATATAGGAAAAAAACAACTCCTCCTAGCCTCTAGGGGTCGAGCTCCTAATTTTAGGAGCTGTTCTAACAAATTCTAAACTGAGAACTAAAAATTAGGCAGTGGAATAGCTTGCCTCTAAAAACTAGGGAACTGATTCATTCAACTGCAAACTACCTTTTCATGGATGAATCTACCTCTATGGGTGAAAATTTAGCATAACTACATCAATATCCATCAAATTACATTAGATTACATCATGAGTTTGACACTTAGAAGAAGAAAAGTCAAACTGTCAAGAAACTAGGCAAAAAACAGAGTATTTTTGGTCAAACTGAGCAAAATTTCCCTAATGCGCCACGCTGATTTCCCTATGCGTGGCGTCTTTTTGCAGCTGCTTTTAGAGGTCTTCCCAATGTCTAAATTTTCTCCAAGTGTGCTTGTTGGAAATGTATTCCTATCTACTTTCCCAAACAAGTGGAATTTTTTAATTTTACCTCCATTTGCCCTTCCAAAATTGAGTTCTCCGAACACTACTTCCTATGTGTCCAAAAAGGGGTAGAGAGGTCATTTTTGGGGTGTTTTTGACCTTTTTTGGGGCTCAAAACCTGTCAAAATTTCTTGGCCATTTGTGAGGATGAATATTTTTTCATGAAAAATCCAAAAATGTTGAGTTTTCATCAAAAGGAGACCCCCATCAAAAGCGAGTGCCAGGTGCCGCGGTGCATTGGGCAGAAGAACCTGTGTTTTGGCCTAAAAATTCCAAAATTGCAAAAAGTGTCCCAAATTTTTTGACATTTGGGTTGAGTGTTCTCCATCAAGTGTTGTATTGGACCAAGGAATCCTCAACCAAGATCTGAAGTCTATCTTTCTCTTTTCGCTTCCTCGATGCCTTCTTCAACTTGGCCTTCAAGTTCCTGGTTCTTGCCTTGCAACTTTTGTTTCTCACCAAGTAATGGTACGCCATGTGCCTCAACATAGTTTTCTCCCTGTTGGCCTTCTCTAGCAACTTTTCTAAGTGTATATTTGTTCACTCAAGCCAATATTCACGATCAGCATTGATTTCTTGTTCAAGTGGGTTCAGCTTCACTTTCCTCCTTTTGGTAGCTTGTCGGTTTTATCATATGTTTTGTAGCTCCATACTCGTTTGTTGATCCTCAAGCTACTTATTTATTTGCTCCAGGTATTTGATTATCCACTTAGCTCTTTCTAGCTTGAGGGACAAATAATTGATGTCCGCTTGTTGCTCCTGAATGATCTCCTTTAGCTTTGAGCTTTGTGGGCCCAAATCAGTGTCATCATCCTAAATGAGAATGAAATCTATCTCCTACTCTCCTGAAGGCCCCTCATCATGTAATGGTTGCTTACCCTTGTCCTGAACCTACTCTGTTGATGGAGGAATTGAGACCCCTTCCACCCTGGGTGGAGATAATACTCGCTTTTCTACTACAAACAACCTTCTAGTGCCCTTTTGATAGGTGACAAACACCGGCACACTAATGATCTGTGTCTCATGACTCTCCTACTAATGTGAAGGTCTACCTGTCTCAAAAAAAGCTATTGAAGGTACTTGAGGACCCGTGAAGACCTCATGTGAAATGAAATTCTCCCATGAGATGTTCTGTAAACCAAGCTGATGCATGACCACAATTTTGATTAGTGAAAAATGGTATATGTTGTTATATTGCTACTGACGAGTCTTCCTTTGCATTAGGGTGGTCATCTTCTCAATGTTCCAGTAAATGAAGTAAGGGAGATTCATTATTCTCACCCTGGTAAAGTGCATCAACATTTTGATATGATAGGCATATAAGCGAGAAAACTAGCCCTCACAGCTGAAATACTTAATTATGAGTTTCATCAAGGGAGAATATGAGTCTTTTAGGTACCGGAAGTGAAAAAATCTATTGAGATGTCTCTGATAACTAGCCTTGATGTAAGGCTCATAATGTTCCCTATCAATTTTTTGCCTTTTATTCCACTTCTCGCCGACAATTGAAATGCCAGTTGCTAGAGAAATAGACTCTGATGTCAAGGTGAATGTCACACCTGCTAGAGTGACTTGGCCATTGTGTAGATGTAGCACAAACAACCTAGCCAACTCATGATGGTACTGGACTCTCTCTACCATCTCACAGAACTGATAATAGGTTTGGTGTTGAAAGCATGTGACAGCAAGAGGGTAGGCCTGTATCTCGACAAGTGAAGAAGGCTCCTCTCATATATGTTTACCACCCTTGTGAGGTCTTCTTGGTGCATGCATTTCTCTAGGAGAGTCACTTGTGTGTCTCCTCATCTCGGTCATAGGAAGGATCAAATTCCATGTTTGCCAAATGTTTGAGTTCTCTTAGATGAGTATGAAGAGATTTAAGGTGTCTTAAGATTTTGCTGCCAAATGTATGAAAATGTATGAAGGACTGTGAAGGGAGAGGGTAAGAGGGATTTTGAGAATGTTGCTGACAAGATTTTGGGTAATAGGAGGGTTTTAGGGACAGTAATTAGATTTTGGGATAGCAATTATGGTTTAGGGATTTGTAGCTAGGGTTTGGGACACTGAGAATTAGGGATATGGGGTCAGTGAATTTAGGGATATGGGGATTACGGAATGAGTTGATGAAACTGGACAATAAATCAAGGAATCAAAGGGTGAGGGAGTGATGGAATGGACTTGACAACAAAAACTTAAACTGCAAACCCTAAGCAATGTTTTTGAGCAAAAATTGCAAGGAGGTAGGGTTTGAAAAATTTCTCACTAAATCACCATAAACATCTAGAGACACACATTCATTGGCATTAGAATAATGTTTGACTTACTTGGACAGGTGGCAATTGAGCAAATTTAGCACTTGGATGAATTTCGTGGGTGAAATTAGGCTTGTAGCTCTATGCGCCACACCACAAACCCAACACACAATGCCTGCTCTATGCGCCATGCCAGTCTATTTTCTACACTGTGGAGGGCGGGCCAATGCACCGTGTCAGCTCTATGCGCCGTGCCCATGACCCAATGTGCCACACCCCTGAAACTTGAACTGTTTGCTACGATTTTCCCTCCACGACCTTGCTCTAAGTTCCTCTTTCTATTTAGGATGCAAATGAGCTCTTTAAACACAAGAAGTGGTTTATATACAAAATATTTTAATTTTTCACTCATAAAACCCACTTTTGTAATGTTTACATTTGACATTTGCTTTTCAAACTCTGTTTTTCAGCAGTTTTGTTTTATTTTGCCTTTGATGAACAAAATGAGTTGAATTTTTGTTTGCCTTGCAGGTGATGGAGATGCTAAAGCTTGGAAAGGTGACCAGGGTTGCCATTGAAGCTTTTACGTGTGAAAGACTGAAATTACATAAAATTTATACATGAAAACATAGAATACTTTGCTTTTCCTCAAAACAGGGTTTTGAGGAAAAATAAGTATCTAAGCATGTGATTATGGAATTTATTAGACCTTTATTCAACCTCCTCATGCACCTGTTGACCATTATTGAACATTTTGAATACCTTTTTTACGAAACCCTAGACCTAATGAAACTGAAACCCTAAAAAGGACTCTTGCAGATTTAAAGACAAAAAATGACTGCATATGATCTTGATGAATGGAAATGGGCCAGCATGTAAAGGACATGAGGGAACATGTACAACAAGCCACTACTGTTAGATGATCCATGATCCTAATGGAATGCAGCTGACTGAGCGAGACACCTAATATGCAATGAAACAAGAGAATTTGATCACTAATGAAGGGATGAAGATACTGACACTAACAGATTCCAGCTCTAGAAGCTCCGTAACAAAAGTCTAGTAAATAGTTTGGTCAGATGGGGTCGAGGATGATAGTTTGGGCTCCTTTCCCCTATAATGATGGAACTACCTCAAGGGATGAGTCCTTCTCCCATGATAATAGGATCCATCTCCCATCCATATTTCCTATATAAACCTCCCTTCATCTCAAGCACAAGCTAGTCATAGTTACAATTAGAGTTTTGGCTGAGTGTGAGTATACTATTTTGGATTAGACAAGCAAGCTATTACTAGTTGTATCCATCTAGTTGTGTGGGGGAGAAATGTGTTTGGTTTTGGAGTGAAGCCTACATGGAAGAGCCTTTAAACTATTGTTGTTTGAAGCCATCATGGAGTGCTAGTAGAAGTGTGTGGGAACCCGGTCTTGTCAGAGGAAGACTGCAACGTCAAGATGAATGGTTATAATCTCTCTTTGATATTAATATATGCAACTATCGATTGGTTTCCTACATGTTTTGTAATATTAAATATTCATTCCTTAATGTTGCTTGACTTGTTAAGTAGGTTGAATTGCAATTTGTCTATTATTATGTTTGTGTGTTGTTGTTGTTTACTTGTTTCATGAACTTGAAGAAGGAAGCGAGAGATTGTTGGAGTAAGCAAGAAAGGACATCATCAAGTAGGATAAGCGACCAAGTGATAGGCCCTCTTGATTGATTATAACTTAATAAAATCTTCCATAGAATGTATTTGTTGTGGCTAGACCCATTATCGGTCTAGAGGAATTCGTTTGTGTCCACACTTATAGTTTACTTCACCACAAATTGGTGACTCCACTGGGGAGATCCCATCTTTTTGTTTGTTTTGGATTTCATGATTTCGTGAGAACTTTTCTAGTTTCATGTTTTCCCTTTGGTTCTATTTATTTTCCTACTTACTGGCCTGAGTAAAATTCATAGTAGCAGATCTAGTCCCTGTTTTGAAATTTTTCTATTTTTCCTTAGTTACCTCAGCTAGCGTGCTTAATCTGCTGATAGTTGCGCTGGCCAGTGCGAATTGCTGAGGAAAAGTCATGTTGACCAGCCACTGGTGCTTGTTGTCAGTTATGAAGTCGTGCTATGCCTATAAGTGAATATTAGGGCTTGACACCAATCTTGGCCAGTGTGTTCTGCTCCTGTGTTTTTGACCCTGTGAGCTTTTTGGATCGTCTTTTCCCTGACTAGAGAGATTCATTTAGCTTGCTTCGTTTATCCCACCCTCTGATGTGTTAAGTCTGGCCCTGTGTGAAGTTCTTTTTTTTTTTTCTTTGAATCCATCAATCGGCGCTACTTTTGGCCCAAAAGTGGCTTCCGTCTCAGGGGTAAGAAAAAATCAGAATTTCTCTCATTCCAGTGCCAGTTTGTCTTGACCCTCAGATTATCTTCTTCCTCCTAGAGGTGACTAGGATGCTTTGTTCTCAATTGAATGAGTGAAAGAGTCTCGTTTGTTATCTTATTTCGAGTGTATCTTTTCTCTTACCAAGCATAGATTACATTGCTTGGTTTCTCAATTGAAGCATTTATGTGTTTGGTTTGTTCGATTTAGGGAAGAAGTCTCTTTTAGTTTCATTTATCACACTTTGGATTTGATCGGTGCTTTTTTATTCAAAATTATGAAAATTTTCATTAAAGTGCTTTATGTGAAAGATTCATTTTGCATTTTGTGAAAAGAAGAACATCATTATAATTTACTTAAGCAAAAATATTGCATTAGTAGTGTTATTGAGAAGCTAGAATTGCATCTTCATAAGCATTGGAAATGAAATGAAACTTCTTTTGTTGGTAAGGGAAGATTAAGTGCATTTAAGAAATGTATTAGAGAAAGATTTCATTCTTTTATTATTGCATTGATTTTGTGTTCCCTATCTCTCAATTAGTGTTAACTTTCATCGAACACAGATCTCTTTTCTCATATAGTTGCATATAGGAGTTTTGTGAGATGACAGTGGTAGGGCCTTGTAATTGAAACCTAATTCAAGATCAACCGTTAAAATTTATTTAATTAACCTAAGGAAGCATTGAAACTTAATGCTCACATTTAGTGGTCTAGGCTAGAGACGTGTTCCAATGTCTTTAAACCTAACATCTGTCGTTAGTTTCAACATTAGACAACACTAGTACAAATTTGTGATCCTTGTATTGTCGAGTATATATGGGAGACCCCTCTAGGCTGCAATCATGTATCCATAGGAAGCCGAGTCAGCCACCTTGCAAACGTGATACACCGAACACAACATTCAGGGAGATTGCCTTCCTATACTTCTCGGTTCGTGGGGAGGTATTCTGCAGTTCACAGTTGCCTAGTAATCCTTTCTACCTAGACTATCCAGAGCAGTCATTTTGGTCTTTTTGACTTGTTAAATTTAAAATATCATCAAGCACTTGTCCTTTCAAGCTCATTAATTCCGAATGCGACTAGAGTCACCTTTCGTCCTTTTCTCGACTCTTAAAATATGAAAAGGAAAAGTTTTGTTTCAGTGTCTTAAAATTAACTTCCCACGAAATATTCCTAGTAAAAGTTATCTTCCTTAGTGATTATTTAGGGTCGATTCCAAGGGCGACATTCCTAGAGTCTACCAGTCAAGGGTTCCCCTTGGATGGGAATCCTAGTCCTTTTCCTTCTTTTGGAAATGATGGTGCTCCTTATATGGCGACGTTGTTCCTCCCTGGGTTAACCATTGGTTTACCTGTCTGGTTATTTTTGACCTCGGTGATCCCAAGTGTCCCAACTCCTTCCCCGCCATCTCCTTCTTTTGAATAACATCACATTGATTCTAAAGTTCACCTCTCCCCTTCTTCCCCTGTTTCTTCCTCTTCCTCTTCTACTTCACTTGGTGAAAGTTTGAAATCTAGTAACCAAGAGGCTAAGAAGAAGAAGAAGAAGAAGAAGACAAAGAATACAAAGTCAGATAAGCGAGTGACCAACCGTGCAGTTGTTGCTCCAAATGAACTGCCCATCGACAAACCTTCTGATCCTTCGTGGAAGGTCAAATTCCCTTGCAAGTTGTGTAAGGGTGACCATCTCCTTCGATACTGTCCTAGAATTCCCAGAGTCTTAGAGGTATGGTCTCAAGACCTAAACTGACCATCCCTGTCAACCTTTGGAGATCATGTCGATGCTACATCTTTAGCTAGTGATGGTAAGAAGAAAGGGAAGATTAGATTCCCCTATAAGTTATGTGAAGGAGAGCATATTCTTCACATTTTTCCTCTTATGGCTAAAGCTTCCAACATTTTGGAAAACCTTGAAGCTCCTCAACCCCAACTTCCTATTGGTTATCAGAGGTTTTCTTCTAAACCTCTCCTATTTGGTAAAGATATTGACTTGGATTCATCTCTTGCCCATCCTACTCTTCATGAGTGAGACTCTCTTGTGCCTATTCCCGACCAACCATTGGTCAAAAAGAGTGTCGACTTGGTTTCGCCACCAGTTTCTCACTCTGTTTCGGAAGAGAGTGGTGATCATACTACTCATGTTCTTCTTATCTCCTCAAATTTGAATGAATTGAAGAGTGACCCTCCTATCCCCATCGTTTAGGAGAGTCTTCCTATTCCTGTATAACATGGGGGAAATCATATGATAACCCCACCAAGTAGTTTCGTTGTCTCTTTTGATTGTGGTCCATTGACTGCTTTCCGCCTCCCATCTTATGTGCCTTTCCAGATCACAGTACAAGCCTATAATATGGTAGTACTCGGCACTATATTAGATGAAGGTGCATCTGTTAGCATCATGTCTTCCACTACTTGGCAAGCTTTGGGCTCCCCACAACTTGTGCCTGTTGCTTAGAATTTGTTGGCCTTCAACAGAGGAACCAGTCAACCCTTAGGGATCCTTCCGAAGTTCCCTATTACTTTGGGAGGAAAGACCATCTATATAGAGGTGATGGTAGTCCAAGGTCCCTTATATTTCAATATTCTCCTTGGACGCGACTATGTTTATGTCATGGGAGCTCTTGTTTCTTCACTTTTCCATGTGGTTTGTTTTCTGCATGAAGGGAGAATTGTGACTATTGATCAATTGTCATTCATTGGTCACCAAGCACCTCCCTTGCAACCATCATCCCCTATTGGCTCTTGTTTGCAAGCAGTACCTTCCCCACCATAGATCAATTATGTGGCTACTCGTTCTATCTCTATGTCTGTTGATGATCACACAGATGGTATAGTACGTTATGTATTGGGGGCATTGGAACCCGATCTCTCTTTGGTACCAAATGACATGTATTCCTCCCAAATCGTGGTTCTTCTGTCTAGTGAAGACCTCTTGGGAGCCATGTTCTCTTATGTTCCATGATCAGATTATGAGGATAGTTCCTCATCTTGTGTCAACCTCATTAAAAAATGAAACAAGGCTTATAAGGATAGTTCTTTTATTGTTTCAACATCATTTAAAATGAAGCAACTCCCTTTTCCAAATCGAGTCTTTGATTAAGATCTCGTAAAATCCAAGTTGAGTCTTTCTAGGATCTCAAAAATGACCCTTCATTCCATCCACCTAGTTGGCTGAAGTGAAGCTTGGGGGGCGTGTACCTTGATTTGAGTCCTTATGCTAGGGGCATGCGAACTTTTAGCAAGCATAGTTTTTCATTTCAAGCTTGTGTAAACATGAAACCAAATCCAAGCAGAGTTCTCCATGGTTCAAGATTATGTAAAAATGAACCCATGCCCAATTTTAACCCTTGTGATCACCATTTTTATTAGCTAAAATCTGCTAGATGAGCCTTGGTTTTTTTCCATTGCCACCATCTCTTTGGCCAATCATATGCTTTCACTTGGTTGTTTTTTCTTTCCTAAGGGACCACATCGATGAGTGGTTTTATTATCCAGCCTCTTGATCATTACATGTTTTGAGCAATTCAACCATTGATGGAACCAATTTCTACCCTTTATAGCACTCATTCCTTCAAGACGAGTCAAGACAAGTCACCTTTAAGCTCTTTTCTGACTCATACAAAATGAAAAGATCACAGAGTATTTTTCCCTTTTGACTCGTAAAAGAGAATAAAATGGGGGGTCTGCTTTTAGCTCTTTTCCTACCCTTTAAAAATGAAAAGATAGTCAAGCCCTTGTCATTTCAAACGCGTTAATGGATGTGAAACGTCATGCACCCAGTATAAATTTACCCCTTTTTTGGGCTGGGAGGCATTATTTACGAAAACGGTACTCCTTGACTAAAATGGTCAAGCGGTTCTCTCAAGTATTGTTTTCTACCATTTTGGGCTCGAGGGACACAAATGTACGAAAAGGGACCATGTGGAGTTTTCTTTTACATGTCTTTTTCAAACTCTCTAACATGAAAAAGACATTGAATTACACCTTTGTCGGACTCATTAAACTATTAAACGACATCGTATTTTTCACTAGCCCAAACCAAGGGAAGAAGGTATCAGATCTATGTAGTTCTCGACCCCTTTTGTTAAACCAGTTCCTGATAAACATGAGCTTCAACTTCCTAGGGCTCGTTAACCTTACTAGGTCAGATTCATCCAAAGGATGAACGTACAGTGCAAGAATATGCTATCCCCTTCAAGCTTGCGATTAAAAAATAATTGGGGTACTCGCTAGAAATGGTGAGGAAAAATTTGGAAATCTATCAGTCGTGTTGGAAACTCACTCTTGAACATGACACTCTTTGCTTCATGTCGGATTGGGACATCCTCATTTGCATCATTAACCTTCCTAGGTTTGGGCCATTCAATTTTTCCTTCCATTTGATCTCTACCACGTCATCATGACCACCGATCCTATGGATCCAAAAGTTGCCAAACTTCTAGTTGTGTCACCAATATGTTCAAGAGTTTCCCTTCTACAGTTACACTTCCCTTTGATTCTCTATATCATCCAAAATAATTTTGCATCCTCTTGTCTCACATTGATGATGTGGGATTCATTATGGCCCTCCTTCGACATAGTCTCTTTCTGTCGTCTTCGGCTCATTATCTGGGAAGTTGACCGAGAGACTCCCTTCTAGTACCTTAGAGGTTGCATGCCCTAATGGCAAGTTCTTCGCACTCAATGACAAGTTCACATCATTGGCTTCTGATTGAGTTATTTCATGGGTGTTTGACTTCAGTTCCTGTATCACATTCTGTGAATTGTGCTGATAGTACGTTGAGGGCCATCGTCATTATTGGTGGTTTCTATCACACTTATTAATAGTTTTCATCATTTACTGGTAATTAAGTGACTTTCTAGCATGCTTGATGACAACACATCCATTTGAATGCTAGGATCTGCACTGTGATCGAGTCATGTTGGAGCGCAAGACCCTGGGCTCAAATCACACAATTCCAGGTTGCGAAGTGGTGTAACATGATTGTGATGATATGCATGTCTCTTTCAAATGGTTGGATGTGACCAGACCATGAGTTATCACATGTGATCCTTCTCATTATTGGATGGTTGTGACCATACCTTGGTTTCATTATGATCCTCTTTGACGGATGGTTGTGACCATACCTTGGTTTCATTATGATCCTCTTTGACGAATGGCTGCACCCATGCCTAGATCCATTTACATGATCATTCTCTAGATGGCTACATCAATGCCACGATTCAAGTATCATTTGAAAGAGGTCTCAGTTTACGTATATGTATCTGTACTTGCTTGCATGTTTTCCGATGGCAGATCGGTTCCCCGCACTGATTTATAAAGCATTTCATCCCTCACTTCGGCTCAACCTTCATGCTTTAGGGGGTATTTGTTGCACAGAAATTTGTCACTGTCCCTGTACCCCCCACTCCTTGATCCTCGAGGACCTTATAGTGAACCCCGCATGCTTTGCCTTAATGGAGAAACTCCCATTATGTCCCTCTCCATGAGCATATCATTTCCCTTTTGCACCATTTCCCATAAAACTTCTGTTTTTCCCAGTTTACAAGACCGACACTAATGGCCTTTGTCTACCCTGCACCGATGTGTAGAGATTAGCACTATTCCCCATGCCGAATGATGCAACTAATCTATGTTCCAGTCACTTTGGTCCTGTTATGGAAATATTTTTAAATTAGAGCCGAAGCTTCTAGCTCTAGAAGCTCTGTAATGGAAGTCTGGTAAATGGTTTGGCCGGATGGGATCGAGGATGACAGTTTGGGCTCCTTTCCCCTATAATGATGGAAATACCTCAAGGGATAAGTCCTTCTCCCATGAGAAGAGGATCCATCTCCCATCCATATTTCCTATATGAACCTCCCTTCATCCCAAGCATATCCTAGTGATAGTTACAGTTAGAGTTTTGGTTGAGTGTGAGTATACTATTTTGGATTAGAAAAGCAAGCTATTACTAGTTCATCTAGTTGTGTGAGGGAGAAGTGTGTTTGGTTTTGGAGTGAATCCTAAAGGCAAGAGCCTTTAAACTATTGTTGTTTGAAACCATCATGGAGTGCTAGCAGAAGTATGTGGGAACCCGGCCTTGTCAGAGGAAGACTACAGCGTCAAGACGAATTGCTGTAATCTCTCTTTGATATTAATATATGCAACTATCGATTGATTTCCTACATGTTTTGTAATATTACATATTCTTTCCTTAATGCTTCTTGACTTGTTAAGTAGGTTGAATTGCAATTTGTCTATTATTATGTTTGTGTGTTGTTGTTGTTGTTGTTGTTCACTTGTTTTAGGAACTTGAAGAAGGAAGCAAGAGATTACTGGAGTGAGCAAGCGGGGACATCATCAAGCAGGATAAGTGGTGCAGGGCTACACCTGCACCCATACCGATAGATTTCATAAGAGTGCCTAACACAACTATCCCACGAAATAGACTCACAAAGGAGTCAAACTTCATATTTATATATGGTTAAGGCCCTTCACAACCAGTTCCTTTGAATCGGAACCCAATCACCCCTCCATTATCTCCTATCGGAACTCTATCCACTCTTATAACCTTCATATGAGACTTAACAAAGCCTTTTCTTCATATCCCTCCATTGTTAGACATATATATATATATATATAATATATATATATATATATATATATATATATATATAAAATTAGTCCTCTCAACCTTTGGCTAATACATATTTAACACATAAAACCATTCTATATGCGTAAATACCTTTACAAAGGAAACTTACGCAAATATACTCTTTTACGCTTTACGTATGGCTTCGACGCAAATTTCAAGACTAAACCTCATTGCAATTGCTATCGACTATATTCCACGGCCATACATATATATATGCCTTCCATTTCCTGATATGTGATTTCCCTACAAACCCGAGAAATACACTATCGATGCTTTATTCTTCGCTATCTTGTTTACAAAGGAAAACAGCCCAAAACATATATATTAGACTTCAAATCCACTGACCCCGCATCTATAAATGCGTTGGGTATGCTACCCATCGGCCCTTTGCATTATCACAAGTCTTCTCCATACGCCAATTCCAAGATCCTAATACCTTTGATTCACTTCATCGCTATCAGGGATCGGCCCTTGCTTAATCCACTATCGCCAGTCCTTTGCCAGCTCCGATATGCGATTTGCAATTAGATCTGGACCGTCGATTTGGATCTTGATGCAACTGTCCTCATTTCATCAACACTTTCTCATTGCTATAACTCAATGACTCGCTCCCAAGACTTTAAAAGGCTTTCCGCTGCTGAGATTTAATCTCATTGGTTGATCTCACTGATCCAACGGTCGCTGAGCGTCAATAATTTACTTCTTTGCAATTCCTTTTACTTATAATTTAAGCCATTTTCAATGGTTCTGCGGCCCTTGGGTTCTTCAAAGGTTTCGACCCTCTACCCATTCGTAGCTCAACTACTCTTTCACTCCAGAGCGCCTCTATGATGCTTCAGTGGGACTCAATGGTCCATTACGATTCTCTGAATCGTTCTCCTCTCTCTACGTTCCACTTGGGTTCTGTCTCACCCAATTTCTCTCCGTTGTTCTTCTCGAATAGTTCTCAATGTCTCCTTTGCGTGTCCTCTGAACTCTACCTGCACTCCTCATGTAATAGAACCTACGAGTTCAAACCATAATTCATCACAAACACACGATTCACACTCTATTGAGACATTCAGAAATAACTGTGTATATATATTAATGTAAAAGCCAGATTACATTCGAGACTCCTCAGTCTCACTCTCACACACAGATACACAGGCCTAATTTCCTATTATTCGTGGCCTCCTCCTATTGAACGCGTAGGTTCACTTATTTATAAGAATGCATTCAATTGGATCATTGGAGGATCTAATCACCCCTCTAAAAAAATCCCTAAAGCTCTCTGCATGCATACATATGTGGCAGATAAGTCTCCTTGAGACTTTATCCATTCCATCTTTTCCTCTATTTTAAAACAGAAAAGTCTACTTATCAGGTTCCCATTTAATGCCTAAAATCTCTCTCTTGTTCCTAGAATCATGGAACTGTTTAAGAGTTGGATTTTACTTCTACCACTCATGGTCTCATTTATTTATTTTTGAGAGAATTTACATATTCTCCCATTATCTAATTAAATCACACTTAAAGGCCTAAATATTGCCTTAACTTGATACTTAGGAAAACTATTTCCTAAAATGCATGACCCCCTATGTCTACTATTTACAATGATTTTCCTTGGGCTGAATGCTCCTGCATCAGACTCTCAAAGTAGAAAATATTCATGATCTCCTGATCATGTGTCTTTTGGTCTTGGTCTTCCTGGATCCCACACTTTGTTCTATAACTGTCCAGATGTTTTATTCCTTTATTTTCGCTGCACTTCTGCTGTGTTTTGCTCCATTTTCTTCTTCCTGTCAATCGAGTTCAACTTCTGATTGATCTTGCTTGTTGTTGTTACCATTTTCCTCCATTTGAATTGCTTCATCATTTGCTTCCATATTACTTCAATTTCTATGTCCAACATATCTTTGGGCTGGTCCATCTTCTGCTTCTTACTTCTATCTCCTTCTCCTTGTTTCAGGTTATTGTTGTTGTCTTCTATGCTAATGTTTCTTTTACTTGCTTCATTCTTTGGTTTACTTGCTCTTGCTTTACTTGCTGCCATTTTTGTTGCCTCCCTATCATCCTTACCCTCTTTCATGATTGAATCATGACTATTCAACATTTTATCCAACAATTTAACATATTTGTTACATGGATTGAATTCTTCGATGAAGTCTTATTCTTTCGTCTTTACTTGGCTACTCACTTGTGCCAAATCTCCTCCAGCAATTGCAACAAAACCTGCATTCACAAAACACTTGTTAAAATTAAAAACATGAGGCCTTGGTGCCTCTTCTTTCTTTGGCAACATTTCAGTTTGTTGCTCTATTCCCTCTTCCTTTGTTAGCATATCAGTATGTTGATTCGAATTCTCAGCAGAATTCATGAGACTATCCATTAGGCTCTCTTCCACACCATCTGTTCTAATGATGCCTTCCTACTCTTGTCCATTGTAGTGAACTCCTCCTCCTTTAACCTGTTGTTGGTTATCTTTACTTTGCAATTGTTTGATTCCTACTACCTCTTTACCATCTTCAAACACTCTCTGTTCAATCTCCTTGATCACATACTCATACTCATTCATGTTGTTTAATGAACCTACAAACAAATTATTACATCTTCCTGTCTCCATGCCTACCTGAGACACATATTCTTCTTTAGAAACTTTAACTGTAGCTTTTGTTCTACCATCAGGTTCTCTCATCAGTTTCTCGAATAGTTCAATCTCTTCTTCACACTCAGCAAGCACTTCATCACAATGCTCTCTTCTTCCAGATTCATCATTTACATGTTGTGTTATAGTATCGAAACATTGTCTTCCTTTGATCCTTGTAATATCAAGGTCTTTCCGCTATAGCAAATTCCTACTTCCCTCATTCAAGAGGTCTTCTCCATCGTACTATGTTCTCCTAGAGTACTCCTCCAGACTTTTGATATCTTCAAAAGAATGTCCATCCTCTTCAAAACACTCCTTTTTTAGTGTTCCTTTTCCCAAGGTTAAATCCTTTGCATAGGGTTCCTCCTTCTTAACATCCTTCAGTAGATGTCCTTCTTCCCTACTGTCTGTCTTAATAATTTCCATGGCTATCTCTACTATGCCTATCATCATAGTGAACTGATGATCCTTTACTATGTTTTCAGCTAACATAGTCTCTTCCTCAAGTTTTCCATCCGTCCCTTGCTGTTTATCTCCTCTGAAGATATCTTCAAATGGTTGTTTTTCTCCTGCAATGTCTGCCATCATACACAAACTATCAGTTTTAAAAATATAAGACCCTATGGTCTCACTTGATGGTTTAGCCATCATATCTCCTTATTGTTCTAAATCATTCATATGATTCAGAAATTCTACGATGGTATCTTCTTCAATCTTCTTAAGCCCTTCACTTAGTTGCTTGACATCTTCCACCAGTTGTATATGAGATCTATATATCTCATCTTCTTCTAGAATAGAACTTTGATTCTACTGGTCTTTTTCCTTCTTCATGACAATATTAGCCAATTGTCCTTCACCTACAAACATACACAAATTGTCAGATTTGAAACCATGTGACCCTTTGGCCTTACTTGAAGTTTCAGTCTTCAAGTCTTCATCTTCACTATCTCCTAGAAATTCTCCTTGTTCTGGTTCACAAATGGATTCTTCCATTTCTAACTCAACTTCATTGATTTTTCCCTTTAACCACTTCACTTTCTTTTGTTGCAGCCTTCTCTACATCTCATGCCATTCTACTAGCTTCTTCCTCAAGACCCAACCTAGTCTCTGGCTTTCCTCAAGCATTCTCCTTAATGCATTGAGTCATTCTTTTAATTCAGCAACCTCTTTGTCAATTTCCTCTTGACTCATCTTCTTGCCATTTGCCTTGGCATCCTTCTTCTCATATCTTCTGTTGTGGCTTCTCTCTAAACCTCTGCTATGACTATCAGTAGTCATCTTCTTCTCTTCCTTCTTCATGAGCTCTTTTGCAACAAGCCTCTACAACAACTAGTCCTCCTAGTTGCAATATTACCTCACTAAGCTCTCCTCACTTAGTATTTTGGTAAGCATGGGTCCTCTATCTGGAACCTCTTCTTGAGCAACACCTTTGCTCCTTCTAGGCTTCTACAATCTCTCACTTTCCCTTTAGAACACTTTAGTTTTCCTCTCTGTCCAATCTCTTGTTGGATTCTTCAGGTTCACTGCCACTTCTCCTTTAGAGTATTCTACTTACTCTGCCTTTAGGAACTCACCTGTTCTTCTCACAGCTTCTCTTGCTATCACCTGTGCATTAGTGTAAAAGACACACATTCCTAATTTAAAATAGAACACATTAAGTCACTTTCAAGATCTCAGCATGACCTTGTTGCACCCATTGTTTTGCACTTTGAATGGATTATCCTCTGGTTGGTTTCCAAGTCCTCTTTCCTTTAAGGAATCCTCTATTCTTGTCTACTCCAAGCCTCTGCTGGAATGCTACAGTCTTCCAGAACTTCAAAAGTTCTCCTTTGATGGATTACAAATCTTCTCTGATACCACTAATGGTGTAGGGCTACACCCGCACCCATACCCACAGATTTCATAAGAGTGCCTAACACAACTATCCCAGGCAATAGACTCACAAAGGAGTAAAACTTCATATTTATATATGGTTAAGGCCCTTCACCACTGGTTCCTTTGAATCAGAACCTAATCACCCCACCATTATCTCCTATCAGAGCTCTATCTACTCTTATAACCTTCATATGGGACTTAACGAAGCCTTTTCTTCATATCCCAATATGTGATTTCCCTACAAACCCAGAAAATACACTATCAACACTTTATTCTTCGCTATCCTGTTTACAAAGGAAAACACCCCAAAACATATATATCAGACTTCAAATCTATAAATGCATCGAGTTCGTTACCCATCGGCCCTTTGTATTATTGCAAGCCTTCTCCATACACTGATTCCGATATCCCAATACCTTTGATTCTCTTTATCGCTATTGACAATCGGCCCTTGCTTAATCCATTATCGTCGGTCCTTTGCCAACTCTGATATGCGATTTGTAATTAGATCTAGACTGTCAATCTAGATCTTGATCCAATGGTCCTCATTTCATCGGCAATCGCTCATTACTATAACTCAATGACTCGCTCTGAAGACTTTAAAAGGCTTTCCACCGCTGTGATTTAATCTTAGCTATTGATATAACTAATCCAACGGTTGCTGAGCGTCAACACATTACATCTCTACAATTCCTTTTACTTAGAATTTATGCCGTTTTCAATGGTTTTTGTGACTCTTGGGTTCTTCAAAGGTTCTAGCCCTCTGCTCATTTGTAGCTCAACTACTCTTTCACTCCAAAGAGCCTCTCTGATGCTTCAATGGGACTCGATGGTCCATTACGATTCTCTGAATTTTTCTCCTCTCTTTGTGTTCAACTTGGGTTCTGTCTCACCCAATTTCAATCCGTTGTTATGCTCGAACAGTTCTAAATGTCTCCTTTACATGTCCTCTGAACTCTTCCTGCACTCCTCATGTAACAGAACCTACGAGTTCAGACCATAATTCATCACAAACACATTCGAGACTCCTCGGTCTCGCTCACACACACACATACACAGGCTTGATTTCCTATTGAACGCACAAGTTCACTTATTTATAAGAATGCATTGGAGGATCTGATCACCCCTCTAACAAAAGTCCTAAAGCTCTCTGCATGCATACATATGTGGCAGATAAGTCTCCTTGAGACTTTATCCATTCCATCTTTTCCTCTGTTTTAAAATAGAAAAGTCTTCTTATCAGCTTCCCATTTAATGCCTAAAAGCTCTCTCTTGTTCCTAGAATCATGGAACTGTTTAAGAGTTGGCTTTGACTTCTACCACTCATGTTCTCATTTATTTACTTTTGAGAGAATTTACATATTCTCCCATTATCTAATTAAATCACACTTATAGGCCCAAATATTGCCTTAACTTGATACTTAGGAAAACTATTTCCTAAAATGCATGACCCCCTATGTCTACTATTTACAATGATTTTCCTTGGGTTGAATGCTCCTGCATCAATAAGCAACCAAGAGGTAGGCCCTCTTGGTTGATTCTAACCTAAGGAAATCTTCCATAGAATGTATCTGTTGTGGCTAGACCCATTATCGGGCTAGAGGAATTTGTTCGTGTCCGCACTTATAATTTGACTTCACCACAGTGGTTATCTGAATTAATAATAATTATAATTGGTTGACCAACAATATAGAAAAGGGACCACAACTAGTTATAAACAGGCCATAGATAGAAAATAAAGTGGTTAGCCTATGTTATGCAAGGGACCACTAGAAGTTAGGGTTTTGGATGTCATTAAGCTATAAATAGTCTTAGATAGTAAGGGAATAATCATCGAGTCTTATTGTAATTAACCTCTACTCTATTTGAGGTTTCCCCCTCGAAGAGACAAGTGAACATTGTATTTTTCTTCTGAATAATAAAATATATTTGCAGCTTGTCTTATTTCATGTGATATTTCTATGTTTTGGGTTATATTGTTTCATATTTCTAGTATTCTGGTTTTATCGCAAGTCAAGTGCATAATAAGATATGCTAAAAGAATTCAATTTTGAATTAGGAGAGGTGTGGCACTATGATCCTCATGGTGTCATATCTAGTAGGAGGAGAGAAATTAATGCCTCTGTTTATGAACATGAGTCTAAACCTGAGCTAGAATGGAAAGACAATTTGGACTATTGGCCTATCAATACAAAGATGGAGGTTGAGGCACTGACCACCAAGGATAAAACTCAGAAAAGAAGTGTGGATGAATATGGAGACACGGTGATGGAGGATGCACCATTAACTAAAAAGGCTAAAATACAAGAGCAAAATGATGAAGAGATTGAGGACAATTGACCCAGGAAGATTTGGACCAACCAGGTTTCCAATTACTCTTAGTGGATCCTCAGCAAGCTACCAATTCTAGTTCAATTGAGGTAGTAGTCCTTAGCACCTAGGGAAGAACATCAGCAATAGGCCCTAATTGGAAGGAAGGGCAGATGATAGAGGAGAGGAACAAGAGATTCAAAGATGAAATGTTATCATGACTAGCCTCCCATTCAATACCATATCATACCAGACTCTCAGCTTCCATCAACCTAGAAAGAAATCAAATTAAGTTTTCCCTATACCATCCTTCAGGTGTAGTCCATTCCATCTGGACCACAATTCAAGATAGTGTATTTTTCCTTAGACATGACTAGTGTCCGTTTGCAAGACAAGATCAAGCTACAGATGGAGGCAGGAGAGATGATCTACGATGAGTTAAGCAAGGGAGCCTTGACTATTAGCATGGTTGAAATTTGTTAGAAAAGGTCTCCATCAAAATAAAACATGAGAAGACCAATTCAAGAACCCCCCATCTACAAAATGAGGACTAAACGGAGTTGATTGTCAAAATTGGGGTGGAGTCAAATGACAAAGTTGTTGTGGAGGCTATTATAAATATATCACAATATGAAATCCAATCTTTGAAGCAAAATCTCAAGATGCCTACTACATAGTATGTGAAAGCAAAGGAGTTGGCCCAGGTGGAGAATGAAAAATAAATTTTGGCCAAAGAATTAATAAAGAGAAATAATGAGGTGGTGACCCTCAAGCAATAGGTTGCAGAGAATCATCAAAGAATTGACTCCCATATTTGCGCTATGATTATGCCAGACAATCTGCATAATCCTATTGCATAATTGACCAAGGATCTCACTGATTTGCAGCTATCAAAGAGTGCGCTTAAGAAGATGTAGATCGACTTGGACAACATCAAGTACATTCTTGAAAATGAGGAGAAGCAACTCTAGTCCACCCGGGCAAGTGTGGAACAAATTAACAATAAATATCAGGTAGCACAAGATGAAATTAAAGGGATGAAGAATAGGTTGAAGGAAATATGTCCCTTGTTGAAGCTAAGAAAATAATCTGGGATGAAATTATTTCTAAAATAAAGAATATATGGGAACACATGAGCCTAGTTGCAAAACAAAAGGTTCCAACCGAGGATACTAAATTCTTCATCCTGTCATCCAAAAATGAAGATGTTAGAAATGTTAGGATTGCAAAATTTTTTATCAGATATCTCAATGAGAGATCAACCAATGACTTGAGAGCCATGGATATCATAGATAGGATAGGAGAAATCATTGAGGTTACTAAAGTGACCGAGCAATAACCAGCGAGGGCTAAAGATAAGGAGTGTTTGAATGATCTAGCCAAATTGATAGTTGCATTCAATTCAAATTTTAATCAAAGAACTAGGGCAAGGTTACCTAGTTGTTGGGACTTCCAAAGAAACCTTCCTCCATGGAAGCAGTATGAGTAGTTATTAGTGGAGTCCAAGAATAAAGTAGACCCTTCTTAGGAAAAGATTGTCACTGTCAAGGGCGAGACTATAGTCAACTATTTACAAAGGGATTTCTAGCTACTTTGGCTAGCGAAGACCTTGTTTGTTGTCAAGTCTAATTACACCAAGTTTACAAATATGAAGATAGCATGTAATAATTTCTTTCGTGCCCCTACACTAGTTTCATTATTATGGCAAAAATGCGATCAGTGTTTTAACCCACCATGAGTCCAAATAGTGGATCCTAGGTCCACCTTAAGGGATAAAGTGAGCCATCAATGAATATTTTTCTAATTTAGAAATCATGACATATCACTGTCATTTTGTAATACTGTACATATTTTATTTTCAAGAAGGAATCAAATCTGTTATGTAATCATTAGGGCAACTGGGCCAGTGGCACACTCGCATAGTTGAGCAGCTTATACAATATTAGCACTTCAAGGTATTTTTGCAATTCTTCTTGTTTTGACTCTCCCTACCAAATGGAAGAAGAGCTCATTAGTAAGGGTTCAAATTGTTGTTGTAGACGTTGTAATTGTTTTGTAAGTTTTGGAGCTTATGAGATGTATATTGTTCTTGAAGATTAATGAAGAAGTTTTTGGTGATTCTAAAGCATTGAGATGTGTAGTATGTGATTTTGTCTTTGTTTTTCATTTCATATGTGTTTCTTTCCTCTCAAAAATTGTGTAATTGTAGTCGTTGGATTTAATCTTATATAACAGATTTACCTATGTTATGTTATACAAAATGGTACATATAATGTGTGGGATTGAAGGTCTTAAAACACGCTTCATGGTTTATGTATCTTGTTTTATCTGTATTTTTCATGATTCTACTAGAATTTAGTGTACATGATTCTGTCATTAGCCCTCTGCACTAGGTTTCTTTATTGCAGTTCTTCTTCACCTATACTACAACAATTAATGAAACTGCACTCTCTAGGTGTCGGCCACCATAACTAAACATTAAGTCTTTGGAATGACGTCAAACAAAAAAACAAAATTCCATTGAATGTGGGTTGGAACAGGCTAATAGTCAATATATATTTCACTAGTTATATCATTTTTAAAATTATTACGTTTTTAGGTGCCTATATAAAGTAGGTTACATGCAAACAAACATGGAATGTAATAATTATATTCTTTAGACGACTCTCTAGACTTTGCTTTTGAGAGTTGTTTATTTTGTTGTAAGCATGGCTACAACACTCTTTTAATATAATAAATTTATAATGTGGATTTATTGAAATGTATTTGTTGAATGTTGAATTTAACACTGAACCCACAAAAAAATAAACCTAAAATAGAATTAAAAAGGTAGTTTTTTTTTTCCTTCCATATTTTTCCATGACATAAACATCACCATCTTAATCTTATATAATTTAAAAGTTATAATATAAAGCTCTTTTTACTCAAAAGTCCTCTATAATTATTTATATAAAAACATATAAATAATTAAAAATTCAAATATTTTTTTTTTTAAATAAATTATAAACATAATCTCTATACCTTAATTTCGTATTTAATTTACCATTCATTCTAAATTATATATTATTATTATAAATAATACAAATATATTATAATTTACTATAAAATAATATAACATACAAATTATATACAACCTGATTTGTAAAATCGTTAAAACGGAAAGAATAAAACCGTACAACACTAATTCATAAATCGATGTATCATGCAAACTACATGCAACTTACAAAATATTACAAGTCATTGATAATATTTTGGGCTTAACTTCTTTTAAAAGGTCTGTCTCGTAAGTAATCCAAATAGTAATATATTTAATAGGTAATATATTTAAATGATTTATAATCAATGTCTTCTTTATATGATAAAAGTTGAAGTTACTAAAGTTAATGGACCTTTCATACAAGTTATTTTTTGGGTTTTTTTCATTTAATATTTATTTATATATTTTTAATATACTTTTTTATTTAATTATAAATATATTTTAATTTAAATATATTATTGTTAATTTATCTAACGAATGTTGTTAATTTATACTTATCCTTTTATTTACTTTCTAAGTAATATACCATCGAAACCTCTCATAATATTCATAGTACATAAATTTTTAATCTTTAATATTTAATTATCTTACTATGATAAGTAAGTATAGAATAAATATGAAATAGATAATATAGATAGATAAATTGATTATTTTTCATTTTTTAATTAATGGGTCTTATATTTAAGATTAAATAAACTGAATTAAAGTTAATTTTTATGTTTTTTTTTAAATTTTTGAAAACTTGATTGCTTAAGTGATCAAAGTTCAGAAATTATGGATATTTGGAAGCATTAAAAAAAAAATTATCAGATTAAAAATTGATATTAGAAGATATTAAATAAATTAATTATATTAAATATTTTTTAAATCACGTTTTTAAAACTAATATACTAGTTTTTTTAAATCACATACTATCTCCAAAAATTATGAATTTCAAAAAAAAAAAATAGAAAAAAAAAAAAATTCAAACTTGTTGAAATAAATATGGTCTATTAATTGTTAGAGTTCCAATAAAAGAATATTGAAACTTGTAAGTTTAAGTAGCAATTTTATCTTGTGCAGTAAAGATTATATTTTAAGCTAGAAGCTAATCTTCTAGGTTAGAAGCTTATCTTCTAGGTTAGAAGCTTCTTTCGCTACCATAAATAAGAATAATGTAGGGTTAATTTTTCAAGTAATGAAAATTATCTTCACTTCTTCCATCCTCTCTCTTTATATAAGTGTTTTTGGTTTCATAGTCTAGTTTTTGGGTGTCTTTTTGCATATCTACATGGTATTGGATTAGATCCAACCTAGGTAAGTGGTCACTTTTTTTTCAAATATAGTTTTTTGCTCGAGTTTCTTTATGATCACATGGTCATATATGTGTTTGATTCCCTTACTAACCAAATCTGAGGTTCATTTTCTAGAAACAAACTGCCATAGGCTTGTATAGTTATGTATGTGGGTGATTTGATCCTCACAAGGAGTCACCAAGGAGTTCTTCATCTATGATTCTAAGTGTAAAGGAAACATTGATAAGATGGTTTGATATGACCAACCTTGGCATTCTATATTCCTTTCGCTTTAGAAGAGATTGACATCTTTTAACAAAAGTGTGTTCTTGATTTACTTTAGCACTTTGGTATGACTAGTTCTATGTCTACGACTACTCATTTTTCAGTTAGATAGTACTCTTACCAACAATTGCAGTTCACCATGGGTGGATCCTACATTCTGCATGGGGGCTTCACTCAATGAACCTATGAAATATCACATGCATTCGTGGCATACTAAACAATGCCTTTAATTTGACTACATATTGGAAAATACCTCTAAAAATCACATTATTTAACACCCTACCAATACTAACCCAATACACCTTTCCAATTTAAGAAACCCCTACTTTCATTAGATATTGTAGGTTTCCATTTTTTTCATTAACTTTGAGCTCCATTTTTTATATCTACCAATACAAAAACCCTTTACCCTCTATTATATGCTCAATATATTATGTCATTTTTTCCTCAACATATACTCCCTAATATGAATGCGTGTGGTATGGTATTGACAATTGGTTGGGATTCTACTCTATTTGAATCACATCCAACATGAGATTCCTTTTGCAATAGGGTCTGATCTCTCAATTCTCTCAAGATCTTCGTGAGCATCACTAGAATGCAACGAAGCATATTCGAGGGTATATTCAAGTGACTTCCATTTTTGGCATTTAATACATGGTTGGTACTTCTAAACTTGTGAGTTTCATTAATTTGGAATGGGTTGGATCCATTGATGATTGAAAGTGCACACTGTGGCTTCCATTTTTGGCATTCGTCACTAAAAGGCAACAAAGCATATTCTAGGGTATATTCAAGTGACTTCCATTTTTGGCATTTAATACACACTTGGTACTTCTAAGCTTGTCAGTGTCATTAATTCTCATTGGGTTGGATCAATTGATGATTGAAAGTCCACATTGTGGCTTCTATTTTTGGCATTTAATACACAGTTGGTACTTGTGAGCTTGTAAAATTCATTAATTTTGATTGGATTGGATCAATTGATGATCAAAAGCCCACATCTATTTGTGTTTTTCTAGAAATTCAATGGAGCATCAAATGACCAAACATATTGAGATCCATATGCATTTCATTTGCCAACTTATTCAAGGTAGGAGTAAGTCACTGTGGAAGAGAAAGTTGCATATATATTCACCAATCCTTTGGCATCACCAAGATTTCTTCAATTGAAATTTTGACGTGAAGAAAGTTATATTGAGTCCTCGTTATCTCATCATTCATCTTTTCTCTTATTTTTCTCTTTCTATACTCTTTTTTAAAGAGATTACTCCTACAATTTTTTCTTCATCATTCATCTTTTCTCTTATTTTTCTCTTTCTATACTCTTTTTTAAAGAGATTACTCCTACAATTTTTTCTTCTTTACTTATAAGAAGTTGTACCTTCTCTTCTAGTTATAACCAAAAATGTTTTTTACTGCCATAAATAAAAATGACATATAATCCATTTTTGAAATAATAAAAAATATCTTCTTTCATTTCTTTAACCCTCTATTTTCATAAAATTACTTTTCATTTTACTATCTTTGTGTATCTTCTTGCACACGTATAATAAGCAGTGTCATGGGTTTTATTTTGCACATCTGCAACAAATGAATGAATGCCCAAAATTAACAAACAAAGCAAAAACTCATAATATGGATTTGAAATATTAATATCTCCATTAGGAGAAATATGGCCTGAAATGTTAATATATCGATTCGGTATCGATTTCGGAGAAAGTTTATACGGTAATAGATAAATTCTTCTTAAAAAAAATACTTTTAAAATTGAATTGAGCTAAATTTTTGGCTTTTACTAAGATAGCTCTGTCTCAAACCCATATGCTGGTAAAATCAATAAAATTTTGATAGCTCTGTCTCAAACCCATATGCTGGTAAAATCAATAAAATTTTGCAAAATTAAAGCTGGGAAGAGAGAAAACATCCATAATATTGAAATGAAGCCCGGGTCATATTAGCGAAGAACAAAATCTGTAACGTTACAGTCAAATCCCTAACCTTACAGTCAAGGAGATGTCCTCTGACTGTTAGTTTTTTACTCCAACCCATAACTTTAACGCAAGCAAATGATTCAATTCTCCTCCACACGTTACAAGGTGTGACCTGCTAAATCTTGAGAAAATAAAAACGAGATACTGTCCACAAGCCATGACTGGTTACTCTGAGGGGCCATCGTATCTGCCTTTTCCATTTCCGGTTCCGGCAGGAGACAGCATCTGCAGAGAGGGCACGTCGTCTGACGTTGATGGAGCCACTTCTCCAAACAATTCCTGTGAAATACATGAAAGCAATTACACAATTCTCTCATCTCATCTTCCTCCTCCATCCTGCTCAAACACACAGCACACACATCATCGTCTGCAACTCCCCCCTGAAATCTTTGCACAAACTCGCCAAACGTAGTAACGGGCAGCAGCCATTCTCGTATTATTTCGTCCTGCGCGGATGGATTACAGTCGGTTTCTTGCCGTGAAAAGGCGGCGGAGGTCTCGGGTTCCAAAATCTCGGCCAACCCAACAAGCTGGAGAGCCCACGTGATGGCGTTCTTTATGCACGCTACCAAAACCGCGGCGTGCAGCAGCAGGCTAGGAATGACGAGGAACCCCATGAGGAGCGAAGGAAGAGAGTCGAACCCTGGACCTCCAATGCTGTGAAGAACGGTCTGGGAGATGAATAAATAGACAACAGAAGAAGACACAGTCAAGCTTGAAGGATTGAAAGGTCAAATCCAGTTTGTGGGTATAAAAATCAGATGGAATTGAAAACGACCCAGATGGGATCCAGCCAGCCTGAAAGCCCCACGACCGAACACCATCCCCCGCTGTTGTCTGAAACGACTCTCGCACGGAAAGGCAGAAAAGGAATCCTAAGCACCAGAATTTGAACGGCTCAGGTGAGCAAGAATCTACCCATACGAATGGACGGAAGAGGAGGGGAAGCGGAAAGGAATCATTAGCAACAATGAGAGGGAGAGGTTATTGCAGCATTTTGTCTCTCTTTAAAAGAAAGAATTGAACAGTCCGCCACCACGCCCTATAATGATGTATATCTGACGTCGTCCTGGCCCCACCGAGTCTTTATTTTAACAGACTGCCAACGATACATCGCTGTCCACAAGTTTCGCCGCTTCGCAGCTCCAGCAGGCATTCCACTTCCATGTACAATTTACAACTAATTCTCTCCTGGGATCCAGATTTTAATAGCCCGGCTTATTGCCATGCCACGTCATTGTGTTTTCATGACATGTGTTTCGGTGTGACCTGTCCAGCTATTATTTTTATTAGGGTTTTTTTATTTGGGGAAATAATAGTAAGGCATGTCGTTTTGCAAAAAGAGAATCCTTTTGGTGTGCCCACCGCTAAAGCGTATGAAATATTAAAGTGCAAGTTTCTGGAGTTATGTACATTGAGCAGTTGTTTTTTTTTTGTTGTGTCTAAAATATCTTTATATTTTAGTTAGTAATTTTTGAAAGTGATGGAAATATACCGGTCCGCGATGATATACGCCAATGGCCGCCATTTTGCCTGTCAATAAGATCGATTGAATGTCTTGTTATTTATAAAGTAAAAGTAGTTAGAAAATGAGATGTGAGGTTTTTTTGTTTTTAAATTAAAGTTTTGATATTTTACTATTTAAAAAGTATTTTTGAAATTTTTTTGAGCATTTAAATGGTGTAAAATACATGGTTTAAATTTATAATTCTAATAATTTTTTATCAAAATTTACACAAAATATAAAGACTTTAATAATTAGATCACTCTATTTATAATTTTTTTCAAAGAATGAAAATGGGGATACAGTGGAAATCATTAGAATTAATAGTGGTGGTAATTAAAATGTTTATAACAATGAAGTTTACTTATCTTTTGACAGGGTAACTTCTATATAAGTTAAGTTTTTGAGTAAAGAGGTTATATGTTCAAATCCAAAGAGGGGTAGAGTATTTACACCTTTAATATCAAATTTTTTAGACATGACTTTAAAAAATTATTATTATTATTATTCTCATACATTATCAATAAGGACTACATCTTTATTTATATCTTCTTAAACCCTAACTACCTAGTGGGCCTTCTTTGATGATGCTACATTAAAGTTTATTAAATGCTAATAGTCATGGATATGGTCATAGTTTAATGACTTACTCTACATAGTGAAGGAGTTGTCTTTAGTGCGACTTTTGGACTTTTCAGTGTCAGAATCCCGTAGAAAAAATGAGGTGAAATATTGATTTTTTTTTATTTAAACTGGTTTTTGGCTGTATATATGGATTCAACACCCTAAAAAACCCCTAGGGCACTTCGATTGTGTAGGGGTTACCCTTCAAGCTTGTGATTTCAATAAATTCCTGCCGGATTTTAGAGAAATTACACTGGAAAAACCCACCAAAAAAGCTTCCAGAAAGTCTCACTAAAGACAACTCACATAGTGAACCTTGAAAAAAATATCTAATATATTGCATTTTGAAAAGCCCTCAATTAAATGAGAATTGTGAAGAGAGCTCTAACTAAATAATTGATATCGCATAATACTTGCTAGAGTTTTGCAAATGGGGTAGCAAGCTAAGTGGGCTTGATCATGGGGAAAAACTCCATAGTTAAACATACTTAAGCAAAAGGAGCCTTAGGGTGGATGACTTCCTCGGAAGTCCTAGTTACTAGGTGCAAGCCCCATAGGTGGTGATGATTGATGCTATGCAATTTATTTCTCTAATATCAATCCCACTTCACCCTTATGAGCATCATCCAATGCACTGGGTGCTATGTGGACTATTTCATACCTTTATTCTCATTCACTAATTTCTTTCTAATAATTCTAGATCAATTTCCTTCGATCTTCCACATAGATCTCTTATTTCTCATTTTACAATCTCATTGAATCTAAATTGGTAATTGTTGTCTAATTTTAGTCTTAGCACTAACAACGCTCCTTTTAAATACACCATTTTTTTTTTTGTTTGACAATAAACATACACAGGTGAAACCTCAAATTTTAGTCTCATGGGCACTTACCTTAAGGAAATGGAGCCGACATAACAAAACCTTGTTGACTTCCTCAGCTGCTATAGGACCCCCAAGAACTAATAGACCATTACACGTGTCCAACCCATGACATAACTTTCTTTTTGAGTGAGCTAGACCCCAAGCCACTCCCATGATAAGCGCTCCAAGAAATTGTAACCTTCCAGTCGCTCCCACAGGCCTGCTTCCAAGTGACTACAGTCTCTTTCAGGGAGCTTTGTGCCAACAACTACAAGATTTAAGCCACTTTTTGAGGGCTAAGATCCAGACCCATGCCCAAAACTTAATGAAACTCCCAGAAATGATAAATAACACAAAGACAAAGCCTCTAACACAAAACTTACTCAAACACTTAACCTAGCTCAATCTGACCATGAAAGTCATTCTGTCAAACACATGATGAGCATGCAAACTACAGGTCATGAATGCATATTTGAAGACAAATATTTGAAACTTATCTGAGGATTAACAAGAAGGACTAATGCCCTCTTACAATAGCTTCCATAATACCAATTAGGTCATGCATTTGTGAACCAGTTATTTATCAATCAAACATGATAAGAGCCATAACTTGGATCCGTCATAAAACATGCTTATAACCAGCATATAAACAGATAAATAAAAATGGTAAAACAATCATTAAAGCCACATAATAACAAGTATATTTACTCATAAAATACAAGAGAAACTTAGCTCTTATTGACATATGCAAAAGTCAACCACGTTAGGGACTTCCACATACCACCCGACCAAAGATTGGGCTAAACCAAATCTTTCTTTCAACCAATCACCCCCATGCCATATTCCAAGAATGAATGTCGAATCTCATGGGATAAACCAATCGATAAACTACCAAGGGAATATAGAGGCTAAACCACCTCCACCCTTACAACACTGTGATCTCACCTAAACTAGTATGGAGATCACAAAATCAAACTAAGCTTGGATGTCTCAGTATTCCTTCACCATCCTTGAGGAATTTTCTTGTCTCCACCCACCTATTGAGGGTTTCCTAGAGAAAACCATCTCCATCCCCAACCCTTAGGATTTTCCTGAGACCACCTCACCCAAATCCAAAACCTTTCGATAATCTGATGCTTAACCGAGAATTAATCTCATCACACCATGGCTATCTGAAAATGGCAAGGTAAAGTTGAAACCACTGTCGAAATCCAAAAAAATCCATGCCAATGACAATAACTAAACCAAATACACACATGCATATACCATGAATGCAAAAACCAACTAGGAAATCATACATGCAACTTGTGACCTGCAAGTATTCCTGTTGAAGCCTCTTGATCCAACATTTCCTTATTGGATCCTTGCTTTCCTTTTCTTTCCTTGATTTCCTTCTCCTCTCAGTGTTACTCTCCTCTGTGAAACCAATTCCAAAGCTCAACTGAGAAGAGACTAAACCAGCAAAAGTTGTGAACTGATCCTTAGAAGCCTTTTTATTATTGATGCCTCTAATTTCTTCATTTTCCCTCTATTTTCCTTCAATTTCCTCCTCACATGCAACTTGTGCCCTTTCACCTCCCTTTTCTCCTATTTTCCTTTATTTTATAAATAAAATGCCAATAATGCCTTCTTCTTTTTTCAAAGCCTTTGTCATTGTCTTTGCTAATTTTCCCTTAGCCATAATAAACAACAAGTGATGCCCACTAGGATACTTTGCCCAACATTCAGCTTGGAATACATGTCTGATGACCTTGGTCTTATTTTTCCTTTATTAACTTTATTAAATGAAATTTTAACCTGAGGATGTTACAGACACCTCCCCTTTAGGGGAACATCGTCCTCAGATTTCAATGACACCTACAACCAACAAGACCACTCAAGAGAAAAACATACTTCCCATGGAGCTTTATAACCCAACTCATTGCAGTATTTATAATGAATAACCTGCTCAAAAGCAAAACCATCATGAAAAACATGACAACATGACCACCATACTGCTTATTGGAGCTTTACAATACAACTCATTGCGGTATTTACAATATCAACCATACATAAATATGTACATATACCAATACTCATTTTCCTTCACCAAAATATAATCAAGGCTACATAGCCCGCATCTCATCAAACATTTCCCATGTAGCTTCATCGGGCCCAAAGTGTTCCCACTGCACTTTAACTTTCTCGATTCCGGAGCAAGAGTTGTTTTCATTGCAATATGCATTGATGTTTTGGTTGGAATTCTACTTCTAGCTCCACTTGCAATATAAACCAATCAATAGCATGATCAACATTACATATCTTTCAAGCAATGAAACGTGGAAAACATAATGGACTTTCACTATCGGAGGCAGTGCAAGTCTATAGGCCATTGGTCCAATTGTCTCAAGGATCTCGAAAGGTCTGCAGTATCGAGGTTCCAACTTGGCACATGACCCAATCCTTAAGGAGCTCTTCATGGGCTTGATGCACAAATACACATGCTCCCCAACTTGAAACTCCTTAAATGCCCTGTGCTGGTTTGCATAATTTTTCTACTTGTCTTGTGTTTCCTTTAGATTCTTCTTGATAACCTACATCTCCTATTCCATGTCTTCTAACATGTCAAGTCCAATAAGTACCATGTTCACTAGATCAGTCCATTTGATGGGGGTATTACAACTCCACCCATAGAGTTCCCCAAACAGACTCATCCTCAATAATTCTTGATAACCATTTTGTAATCAAGCTCGAACAATGGAAGATACCGCTCTCACTTCCACTGTTGATGCATGACATACATCCTCAACATAATATGCTCTAGTATCCTATTGACCCTCTCTGTTTGTCCATTTGTCTGCGGATGATAAGTTGCACTAAAGACCAACTTTGTACCCAAACCTGCAAATAACTCATTCCCAAATTTGGAAGTGAACTTAGCATCCATGTCTGACACAATCTTCTTTGGAACACCATGCAATCTCACTATCTCTCTGATGAAGACCTATGCTACCCCAATATCTAAATAAGTAGTATTCACTGGAATGAAGTGAGCTACCTTGCTCAACCTATCAACTACAACCATGATGCAATCATGTTTCTTCGATGTCCTTGGAAAGCCTGTAAATCCATGGAAATGACCTCTCATTTCCATTATGGAATCAGAATAGGCTGTAACAAACTAGTTTGGTGTGTACACTCAACTTTCACCTGCTAACAATCAAAGCATCTAGCAACAAACTATGCCACTTCTTTATTTAGATTCAACAAGTAGTAGAATTTATTCATTGTTGTTAATGTCTTCTGATATCATTGGTGACCTAAATATGGCTTGACACGAAACTCACTCAAGATAAGATTCTTGAGCACACTGTCATCCAACACATAGATCATATCCCTGAATATCAGCAAGCCATATGCTATGAGATAATAGTCCACATCCTGATCACATGTACCCTCTTGTAACATCTTCATAAGCTACTAATACCTGTAATCCTACTGTCCTACTTGTAAGATCTGATCCTGTAAATCTATTCCATAAGAGCTCATAGTTGCTACATGGTTTATCTGCACTCTCCTACTAAGAGCATTTGCAACTTTTTTCTCCTTTCCTTTAATGTATTTGATCTCAAATTAAAACTCAGTGAGTGTGGCCAACCATCTATCTTTCCAGGCATTTAGATTCAGTTGGTCAAACAAGTACCTCATCCCACTATGATCACTCATCAATACAAACATCCTTCCAAGAAGATAGTGCCTCCACTTCTTCAATGCATGAATGATCACTTCCAACTCAAGATCATGAGTCACATAGTTATGAGCATGCTCATTCAGTCTCCTTGACTCATAGCACACTACCCATCCCTCTTACATCATGACTCCACCAAGTCCTCTCTTGCAAGAATATTTTTACACCGTGAATTCTTTGTCTGGATCTACAATATTTAACACTGGAGCATTCATCAACAATTGTTTTAGTTGCTCGAAACTTGTTGCACATTCCTCTATCCATTCAATTTTTTTTCCTTTTCTTTGCAATGATGTAATAAGATAGGTAATCCATGAGAACTTCTTGATGAACCTCCTATAGTAACCTACTAGGCCCATCCACATTCTTAGGAGCTTCCCACTCCATGATAACCCTTATATTTTCTAGATCCACTAATATGCCTTCCTTGGAGAAAACATGTCCCAAGTAGTGTACCTATGTTTAAAATAAAATCCATTTTCTAAGCTTGGAATACAATTGATGCACTCTTAGAAATATCAATACCACTGCTAATTTTTCGGCATGCTCTTCCTCATTCTTAGAATATATCAAGATGACATCAATGAATACAATAACAAACTTGTCCAGATAAGGACACAACACACTATTCATCAAGCACATAAAAGTAGCTGGAGAATTAGTCAAACCAAATGGAACTATAATAAACGCATAATGCCCATGTCTGGTCTGGAAAGAAGTCTTGTAGATGTACTCTTCTTTAATGCGTACGTTGTAGGTTTTAACCCTGTACAGAAATTACCTGCATACGAATTCTAAAACATAGAAAATAAACAATGCGAGAGCATAACACATAAAACACATATACACAGAGATTTTCCCCTGGATCCCAAAACCGGGACTACCAACTTGATTTTTCATTATGTTCCTTTCAATGCTACAATACATATTTATACATGTCAAAGCATCCAATACCATGGACCAAAAACCATCACGCCCAAAACCATGGACTGAAAACCATCGCGTCCAAAACCATGTGCGAAAATCATGCACAAAACCATAGGTAGGTCTGCCCAACTTAACATAGGGTCCAAAACCAAAAATTTTCGGGGTGCTGCACCGGACCCCATAGAGTGGGGTTACCTGCATCCCTCAAACCCCCTGTGACTCCCCCCGCTATGCAATCAGAGCAACGAAGGGGTCCTCTGCCCCCCTTCTAAGCCTCTGGTTAACTATGTGGGCTAGTCCTGGAAAGAATATAATACAACCCAACATTCTCCCACTTATTGTTTTCTTTCCATAGGGGGCCACAAGAGAGCTTAGTCATTTATCCAGCCCTGCAACACCCATTTTTCTCTACACCAAGAGAACTTCTCAAAGCTCATGGATTTTGTCAATGCATCTGCAGTATTCTTCAAACTGTCCACCTTTACCAGCAACACCTTTTTTTCTTCTATCACATCCCTCACAAAGTGATACTAAACATCAATGTGCTTTGTCTTTGAATGGTAAGCAGGGTTCTTTGCCAATAAAATTGCACTTTGGTTGTCATAGTCTATCCTTATAGGTCGTTGTACTAACCCCAAATTTGAACACAATCTCTGCAACCGAACTGCTTCCTTGCTTGCATGAGTGGCTGCCATGTATTTTGCCTCTGTAGTTGATAGTGCCACTACAGATTGTTTCTTACTTATCCAACTGATTGCACCTCCAAATAGGTTAAACACATACCACTTGTAGATCTTCTCTGATCCAGATCTCCAGCCCAGTTTGCATCAACAAAGCCACGGATATTCAACACTCTGTCCAATCTTGGTCTTCCTTGGTAGCACAAACCATAATCACTAGTGTCACGTAAATACCTGAAAACTCGCTTCACTGCTGTCCAGTGCTCCTTCCCTGGTTTTGACATAAACCTACTCAATACTTCCACTGCATGTGCAATGTCTGGTCTAGTACAGACCATGGCATACATCAAGCCACCGACTGCACTTGCATATGGAACACGGGACATGTCCTCTTCCTCTTCTTGTGTCTTGGGACACTGTTCAGCAGATAACCTCACACCTACAGGAATAGGAACCTTCACCGGTTTACTATCCTGCATATTAAACCTCTGCAATATTGTCTCGACATACTTCCTCTGGTTTAACCAGAGCTTCCTCTTTGCCCGATCTCTTTTAATTTCCATGCCCAAAATATAGTTTGCAGCACCAAGATCTTTCATGTCAAATTTGGAGGACAATTGGGTCTTCAAATCCTGGATAATTTCTTTGTCATTTCCAACAAGCAACATATCATCCACATACAATACCAGATAAATAACACGGTCACCAATTAATTTAAAATACACATAGTGATCTGCTTTGCTTCTGGTGAAGCCAAGTCCCCGTATAAATGTATCAAATTTCTGATACCACATCCTTGGTGACTGTTTTAACCCATACAGAGACTTCTTTAACTTGCAAACCAGTTCTTTCTTACCCTTCACCGCAAAGCCTTCAGGTTGCTTCATGTAGATTTCCTCTTCCAAATCCCCATGAAGAAATGTTGTCTTCACATCCATCTGTTCTACCTCAATATCAAAAGCAGCAGCAATCGATAAAAGTAATCTAATAGAAGTTACCTTGGCAACAGGAGAAAAAATATCACCAAAATCAATTCCCGGCACCTGGGAATAACCTTTTGCTACCAACCGAGCTTTGTATTTCTCCACCTTCCCTTCTGCATTTGTCTTCTTCTTGAACACCCATTTGCTGCCAATGGGTTTCCTTCCAGCCGGCAACTCCACCAGATCCCAAGCCTCATTTTTGTGCAAAGATGCCATTTCATCAACCATGGCCTCTTTCTAGAGTTTTCCATCCTCTGAATCTACTGCTTCCTTCACAGTTCTGGGATCATCATCAGTAATAGATAAGAAAAATTTGAACAGAAAGCAGATGGACTATACCTTTTTCGCTGCCTTCTTTCTTGAACTGATCTTCTCACACCCAGAATTTGTGGCTCTTCATCTTCTGATTCCTCCTCTACTGTAGATTCTGATTCTTCCTCCTTTAGCTCAAACTTTATCTTCTTAGGTTTCTTTGGTAGGACTTCATGTTTAATAACATCTTTCACCTCTCTGAACATCACATCTCAGCTGTACACAACCTTCCTTGTTACTGGGTTCCAAAGTTTATAACCCTTTAAACCATCCTTATACCCAATAAAGATGCACTTTTCATATTTACTTTCCAACTTGGTTCATTTCTCCTTTTGAACATGTACATATGCATCACATCCAAATACCCTTAGATGTGAAAGAGAGGGTTACTTACCTATCCATACCTCTTGTGGAGTCTTATCCTCCAACGCTGATGAAGGTGATCTATTGACCAAGTAACATGATGTCTCCACCGCCTCTACCTAGAATTCTTGTCCTAACCCAGCACCTCTGAGCATGCTTCTTGCCCTTTCCATGAACGTCTTGGTCAATCCTTCTGCAACTCCATTTTGATAAGGTGTATATGGAGCAGTCTTTTTCTATGCTATATCACACTTATTACAAAATTCTTTAAATTCCTTACTGCAAAACTCTCCACCGTTATCTATCCTTAGCACCTTTATCTTCTTCTCTGTTTGGTTTTCCACCAGAGCCTTAAATTCTTTAAACCTGTCAAAGACTTCA